>CM064571.1:16317983-16401484 GCA_032716605.1 Paralithodes platypus
TCAAAATATACACGATTCAGCATATCTTTATGACCGATGTAGATTGACAGCATGAGTCGGAATGCCCCTTGGAAAATTCACATTCTTGAAGAGATAGAGGAAGGGGCGGACATGCGCTGAACGCGAAAGTGGTCCCGAACATTACAAATTAGCAACTGTTAAATTTTATTTCTGATTCGGCGATCTGATCTCGTGTCGGCCACCCCAGTACTATGGCGGTATGTGCCTGAAGTATATGCACATACATACATACATATGACATTCCGAATGAATTTTATACGGGCCGAAGAGCTGCGATTATGCTATAGGTAGGCACTGATACACCATATGCTTCACAAAACAGTCATACGTCATTGCCCCCATTTAGTTGCATTGCATTATAAGGCCCAAACATACAGTATATTACGTTGGTGATTTTATAACGTACTCTGTAAAGATAAATATGGGTATGGTAGTCAAGCGATTAATTACAGTGTCCATAATGATCTACCCAATCTAAAATTTATTTTGATGGTAACAAACTTATCCTATAATATGGCCGCTTAGCAATTTTGGAGTAAAGTACCATCAATATGCTTACCCCTTCTGTACCCGGCGAAGTTGTTTTTCAAATTTAGGTCAGCTATATTTAGATGATTTTTTATGCACTTTAAGAAAGAGGGATATATAAGCCCGTTAGTCTATTAAAAGGATTTAATTGAGATAAGCTCTGTAGCCTTTTAGATGCTTGTAGACATCCTTCGATGTAAACTGTGAATAATATTCGTACTATTAGTTGTTCCAGAGATATAGTGAAAAAAGATGCCTACCGTTGTTTTTTTTACAGTGTACTATAGCAACTGTAAAGACTCTAGCAACATTCTACCGATAGACGATTTTGCCATGAGACTCCCACGCTTCAGAGGTCAACCCGGGTGACTCTATCTCAGTCTTGATATCTATAGGCTCTCCTCGTCACAACCAATCCCCCCCCCTCAGCGCCGCCAGACATTCTTATTCTCTCCTTGACCACCCCCCTCCGTACCCCCCCCCCTCCCCCACTCATTCTATTCTTTCCGGCAAGTGAGGCCGGGGATAGCCGAGGGGATCGGTGGTGAGTTGGCTGATTGGTCGGAGTGGAATGGAGATGGAATGGTGATGTGGAGATATGTAGTTGTGGTGGTGGTGGTGGATATGTAGTGGTGGTGGAAGAGGAGATATATGTGGTGGTGGAGATATGTGGTGGTATTGGACATATGTGGTGGTGGTGGTGGTGGTGGTGGTGGTGGAGATATGTGGTGGTGGTGGGTGGTGGTGGTGGATATATGTGGTGGTGGTGGTGGTGGTGGTGGTGGTGGTGGATATATGTGGTGGTATTGGATATATGTGGTGGTGGTGGTGGTGGAGATATGTGGTTGCAGTGGTGGTGGTGGTGGAGAAATGTGGTTGCAGCGGTGGTGGTGGTGGAGATATGTGGTTGCAGCGGTGGTGGTGGTGGTGGTGGAGATATGTGGTTGCAGCGGTGGTGGTGGTGGTGGTGGTGGTGGAGATGGAGGTGTAAACAGAAATGTAATAATATAGGTTTCTGATGGATAGAAAGTAAGTTGAATGTGATTTGATGTATGTATTTAAGGGGAGGTTTTTAGTTTGGTCCGTAGATATCCATCAAGCTTAAGATTACACCCCCTTGAGCCCCTTTCAAGATAAATTTGTACATTTTTCAGTAGAACAATGTCCCGGCTGAAAACCGGTTCCTCTTAAATTACAGGCTCGCTATCGCTCGCCAGGATAAAATCGACACCTAAATGGCACGAAAGGTCTTAAAATTGACAGAAATGGGTTGAAAGTTCTTAAAATCGTCAAAATAGTGGGGCGAACGTCTTAACATTAGGAAAACAATGGGGCTAAACATGAGGGAGAAAGGAGTCAACCAAAAAAATCTCTCAAGTGGATATCTCCCCTTAATGCATTACAGCCGAATTATAGCTGGTAATTCTGCAAAATATCGATGTCTACAGATCAAGCGCCTTTATAGCCTGAAACTTGCAAATGGTCAATTGCAACTGTTGCTATGATCAATGAAAGTTAAGGGGAGGTCTCCACTTGAGGGATTGTTTTCTTGACCCCTTTCTCCCTCATGTTTAGCCCCATTCCTTTTGATATTATAAAACGTTTGCCCCATTAGTTTAGCGATTTTAAGAACTTTCACCCCATATTAAGACCTTTCGTGCAATTCAGGTGTCTATTTTTATCCTGGCGAGCGATAGCGAGCCTGTAATTTAAGAGGAATCGGCCTTCGGCCGTGACATTTTTCTACCGAAAAATGTATAAATTTATCTTGAAAGGGACTCGAGGTGGTGTAATTTTAAGGTTGATGGAGGTCTAGGGAACAAACTAAATACCTCCCCTTAAAGCTTAGAAACTTCGTAGATGCATGCTAAATTATAATCATTTAACACATCAGTGTCGTATTAGCATACTGTATATTTTGCTGTTTGAGCAGTGACGATTTGCTTTAAGGGAGGTCACCTGCTTGTGTTCTTTTTCTCTCCTTTTTCTCTGGCTTGTATCCATTCAGCCAACTGTTTTAAGACGTTTATCCCCATCCAGGTGTTGATTTCTTCCTGGCGAGCGATAGCGAGCCAGTATTGTATGGAGAAATCCAGCTTCGCCGGAGACATTTTTCTATCGAAAAATT
This sequence comes from Paralithodes platypus, assembly GCA_032716605.1. Taxonomy (NCBI): domain Eukaryota; kingdom Metazoa; phylum Arthropoda; class Malacostraca; order Decapoda; family Lithodidae; genus Paralithodes; species Paralithodes platypus. Next base: position 16,320,661 of record CM064571.1, read on the forward strand.
TACAAATTTAGCTTGCTGTCAAAACACAAATATATATATGCTGGCTCGCTACCGCTCGCCAGGAAAATATTGACACCTGGATGGGGGGTACACGTCTTAAAACAGTAGGCTGAATGGGACCTAATGGATACAAGCGCAAGAGAGAGGAAGAGAAAGAGAAAAAAGCGAGGTGGGCCCCCTTAAAGATTAATACTTCCAGATTGTCAAATATACCACTAAACACATAACCTCCATAACATAGTGCAAATTCAGGTATATGTACAGTCGCGCTAATAAGTCATGTCTCGGCACCAAGTATGTTTTGATCAATAATTGGTACCCCCCCCCCTTCTTCATATCGAGTGAAATATATGTTTTGATCAATAATTGGTATCAGCAATATCTAAGCTTCATTTCTTCATATCGAGTGAAATATATGTTTTGATCAATAATTGGTATCAGCAATATCTAAGCTTCATTTCTTTATATCGAGTGAAATATATGTTTTGATCAATAATTGGTATCAGCAATATCTAAGCTTCATTTCTTCATATCCACTGACATATACAAACATGTTCCTACACTTACCCACACCCTATTCAACATCTGACAGACATTAATACAGCACAGAGCCAGCCAAACGTAATGACAGCTGGGACATGACTTATTAGCGTGACCGTACAGTATGTTTGTAGACTGGACAGCTCTTGAGTTTCGTTTACTATAGTCTATTCGCTGTAAGTAGGCGATAAATCATGACCTCTAACCTCTGTAACTCAAAACGACTAGAGTAATCGAGCTAATATGTCTACCATTTGGGAAGAGTCAGTCAAGGAATAGATGTGGAAATTTACAGCCAATTTGCTCTAGTCCTTTTTGAGTTACAGAGGATAGAGGACATGATTTCTCGCCTACTCGCCTAGAGAGAGAGAGAGAGAGAGAGAGAGAGAGAGAGAGAGAGAGAGAGAGAGAGAGAGAGAGAGAGAGAGAGAAGAGAGAGAAGAGAGAGAGAGAGATTATTACCTGCCTGAAAGAGGAAAACGGTAGAGAGATAGAACATGACCAAACTGCAAAGAAAACGGATGGCGCAGGGAGTAACAATAACTGACAGGAATAATAACAGTAATACAGGTTAAGGGGGGATGGTTCACTTTTTGGTCGATTTTTTCATTCATGTATTATATTATTTTCCTCCCTATAACTCCATCAAACTTACAACAAAACAAAAACCCAGGATCCTCTTTCAAGATATATTTGTACATTTTTCGGTAGAAAAATGTCTCGGCCGAAGGCCGGTTCCCCTTAAATTACAGCCTCGCTATCGCTCGCCAGGAAAAAATCGACATCTAAATGAAACGAAAAGTCCTAAAATTGACACAGAAAAGGGGTGAAAAGTCTTAAAATCGCCAAACTAATGGGCCGAACGTCTTAAAATCTGAAAACTAATTGGGCAAAGCATGAGAAAGAAGGGGGGACCAGAAAAACGACCCTTCTCCCCTAAAGGAGAATATAATAGAATAGAGATAATAATACTATATAATAATAACAACAGGTGGAGCAAGGGCAGACGATGGCGGTGAGAGGGAGAAGTTATAATGAAAGGGAAGAAGATATATAATGGGAGAACGCAGGATACTTATGACTCTCTCTCTCTCTCTCTCTCTCTTCTTTGCTATCCTTTCCTTCCACTGTCCTAGCTATCTCTACTAGAATTAAGTCCTGACCACCTCGCTGGGATCGTAAGGTCTGTGTGGTTAGTGTATCTATGTAAATATCTCTCTTTTTTGTTCTCTCTCTCTCTCTCTCTCTCTCTCTCTCTCTTCTGCTTCTTCTTTGCTATCCATTCCTTCCACTGTCCCTTACTCTCGGGTTAGCCATCTCTACTAGAATTAAGTCCTGACCACCTCGCTGGGATCGTAAGGTCTGTGTGGTCAGTGTATCTATGTAACTAACTCACTCTCTCTCTCTTTTTCCTTGCTATCCTTTCCTTCCACTGTCCCTTACTCTCGGGTTAGCCATCTCTACTAGAATTAAGTCCTGACCACCTCGCTGGGATCGTAAGGTCTGTGTGATCAGTATAGCTATGTAAATATCTCTCTCTCTCTCTCTCTCTCTCTTTGCTATCCTTTCTTTCCACTGTCCCTTACTCTCGGGTTAGCTATCTCTACTAAAATTAGTCCTCGCTGGGATCGTAAGGTCTGTGTGGTCAGTGTAGCTATGTCTCTCTCTCTCTCTCTCTCTCTCTCTCTTCTTCTTCTTTGCTATCCTTTCCTTCCACTGTCCCTTACTCTCGGGTTAGCTATCTCTACTAGAATTAAGTCCTGACCACCTCGCTGGGATCGTAAGGTCTGTGTGGTCAGTGTATCTATGTAACTAACTCTCTCTCTCTCTCTCTTCTTCTTCTTCTTCTTTGCTATCCTTTCCTTCCACTGTCCCTTACTCTCGGGTTAGCTATCTCTACTAGAATTAAAGTCCTGACCACCTCGCTGGGATCGTAAGGTCTGTGTGGTCAGTGTATCTATGTAAATATCTCTTTTTTTCTCTCTCTCTCTCTCTCTCTCTCTTCTTCTTTGCTATCCTTTCCTTCCACTATCCCTTACTCTCGGATTAGCTATCTCTACTAGAATTAAGTCCTGACCACCTCGCTGGGATCGTAAGGTCTGTGTGGTCAGTGTATCTATGTAACTAACTCACTCTCTCTCTCTTCTTCTTCTTTGCTATCCTTTCCTTCCACTCTCCCTTACTCTCGGGTTAGCTATCTCTACTAGAATTAAGTCCTGACCACCTCGCTGGGATCGTAAGGTCTGTGTGGTCACTGGTCAGTGTATCTATGTAAATCTCTCTCTCTCTCTCTCTCTCTCTCTCTCACACACACACTGACGCTACCGCCAGACGCTGCAGACGCTCTGTCAACGCTCTCACGATATCGATCATAATTTGAGTATTAACTACTCATCTTCATTCTTGTGCATGAAAGGTGGTTAAGAGCACGTTTAACCATCCTGTAGCTTGTAAGTAACACTGCACGATATTTCGCTGTGTATTGACTGATAAACTTTGTGTTTATCACAAGACTCCTGCTCGGACAGGGCGCCACTAGCGCCATCTGTTGTTGTTTTTTGTTTTGTTTTGTAAACAAACGCTCTTTTCTTATTTGATATAAAATCGTAGCCCCTAATTTTACCCATTACCTTCTGTAGTAAGTATCAATTTAACTGCCTTGTATGTAAGTAAAGCTTTGCATATTAATTTGCTAATAAACAATATAGTGTACTAACTAACCTGCCTACAGGAACGAACGCCGACGCCATTTTGTAAACAATTGTTTTGGGGGGATTATACATATTAAATTCCAGCCAATTTTGTACCAAATTTAAGTGCATACATTTATCTTTTCCCCCTAGATATATTCTTGACTTTTTCTCCTCAAGAGTGATTTTACTTTAAGCTAAGGGTGGTATTTGTACAAACTAACCTAGCCTAACCCAACCTGCCAAGCTTTTAACCTAATCCAAACCTAGCCTAGCCTATAGCCAGCCAATCTGTTGTTCTTATTAACTCTAGTAGATATTGTATTTAGTATCCTACTGTAGCTATATATATCTGTAATTTTAGTTGTTGCTTGCACGATCTTGTAGTAACCTTTGACTGATACACTTTTTTTGTTTTATCTAAAAAGAGTAAGCTACTGCTTTACTAGGCTACAGTGACACCAGGGTCATCTGTTGATACAGTATATTAACCCCTTGTGTGCAGTCACACTTTATTTTTATATAATCTCTATTTGGTGAATTGTATATTTAGTTACATATTCTGTTATATATATATATTTGTTTAAGGTTAGGTTATCACACCTGGTAGCCTATTTCTGCGTATTTCAATTTTATTATTTTCGGTTAGGCTATTCAATGCTGGTAGCCTATTGGTGCGTATTTCAATTTAAAAAAAAAAAACTTTTGGTTAGGCTATCGCCCCTGGAAGCCTAATTCTGCGTATCTCAATTTTTTTGTTTTCGGTTAGGCTATCACCCCTGATAACCTATTTCAACATATTTGTTTTCGGTTGAAGTGATTGAAGTGTTTCTAAAGTGATTGAAGTGTTTCTAAAGTGAGTGAAGTGTTTTAAAGTGAGTTAAGTGTTTTAAAGTGAGTTAAGTGTTTTAAAGTGAGTGAAGTGTTTTTTTAAGTGAGTGAAGTGATCTGAAGAAACTGACTGTTACCATGCCTCGCACTTGTACGAACTGCGCCGGTAGGTTTGGTGAGTCCATGTTTGCTACTGTCGATCTTCAAGTCTGCCGTCTCTGGCAGCAACGAGAGAATTTGACAGTGAAATTAGAGGAAGCCTACAACAAGATCAACATCCTCACCATGAAGCTGGAATCACTCCAAGAGTTTGTAACACTCAACGTTGGAGTACCACAAACTTCAATTGTCACCGCAACTCCAGCAGCCACCAACGCCCCAACGTCAACTGCCAACAATTCAACGCCTGCAGTAGCCATTTCAGCTGATGGTTCCGATACTCAAGAAACAAATAGTGACTCTCTTCCCCCTCAAGACAACTTCTGTGTCGTGAGGAACAACGTTTGCCCCAAGACCAGGAAACCCATACCGATTACCGAGTGTCAAAACCGTTTCCAGATACTCACAGACTCAGATGACGAAGAGGAAATAGAAGAAGTCCGGCTCGTGGGAGACTCGATGATACGTGGTCAGCTCACAGAGTTTTGCGCCAGGGCACCTAAGACCAGGAAGCGTTTTTGTATCCCTGGTGGTGGTGTGGACGACGTAGTTGCTGCAGTTGACGAAGTATCTAAGCTGGCCCCTGCTAATACAATGTACGTCATCCACGTTGGATCCAACGATGTACAGCGAACCCGGTCGGAAGATTTGCTTTTAAAGTACCAGCAGCTGATCAAGTCGTTTAAGGAGAAGTCAATCAAGGATCATCGTCTCAGGAATCGTCCCCCGGCTTGGTCTAGAGAGCCGATTTTACAACATAGCCACCAGCACAAACCGTTGTCTAGCAAACCTCTGCAGGAAGGAAAACGTGGGATTCGTCGACACCTGGGACAATTTCTACTACGATGACTATTTGTTTTCGGACGATGGAGTTCATCTGAACCAGGTGGGAGCAGCACGTTTAGGGCGTCTTCTTAACGATGCGGTGAAGGATTTTCGGAGAAGAAATCGACTCAGCACAGGACAACCAGGAAGGAGGACCGAAGACAGCAAGGGCGGCAACCTGCGAAGGAATTAAATGCTAATCCGTCAAGAACCGCGAATTTGGATAAAGCTCCACCAACACGACCCAAATTCAAAACCGCCAGGGATAACGACCGAGGACCGATGACAGCCATGAATGTAAATGTAGATCCGACCAGAACCAAAAATTTGATTAAAGAATGTTCTGTGAGTTCTAAAACCGCAACTTTAAAGGTTTTCTATGCAAACGCTCGTAGCATACGCAATAAATTTTCAGATTTAGAGGAACTAGTGTTTACTGAAAATTATGATGTGATTGGTATAACAGAATCTTGGATCAATACAGAAGATAGAGACTTTTTAGCAGAGTATTCACTTCCCGGTTATGTAATGTTTGAGAAAAGCCGAATAAATAAAAATGGAGGTGGCGTTTTATTTTATATCAAAGAAAGTCTTAACCCGACCCTCTTGTCAAAACCTCAAATTGTGAACGTCGACACATCTTTTGTGCTAATAAAGAATAATAAAGGTACAAAAATAATACTTGCATTAATATACAGACCTCCAGCTCAATCAGTGCAAACTGACCGAGAAATTTATGAACAAATTGCAGATGGAAGTAACTCACAAGATACCGTATTTTGTTGGCGACTTTAATTTACCTGTGACCAAGTGGGGCGATACTCTTACTTCACACTCCGGACATGACTTGTATACGAACTTGCAAGAGAGTTCACTCTATCAATTTGTTCGATCGCCGACCCGTGGTAATAATGTTCTTGACCTTGTACTTGCAACAAAAGAAGAATTAATAGAGAATTTGAATGTTGGTGATGAATTCAGTAACAGCGACCATCGTACAATAACTTTCACTTTAAAGTTTACTAGTAACGAACCAAATAGCAGCATCGAAAAAGTCCCTAATTTCAAGAAAGCAAACTTTCATAAACTTAGAGCTATGTTTAAAGAAACTGAATGGAGCTTTTTAATTAACAATAATGACATAAATACATCTTGGGAATATTTCGAAACCACTTACCTAAAAGCAGTGCAGGACTGCGTACCATCGAAAATACGGCGTCCAGACCTTAATAATAAGCCCAAATGGTGGACTAAAGATATTTCAAACTGTCTGCTTGCTAAAAAGTTTGCTAATGATAGATTAAAATCCTTACAAAATGACGAAGGACGGGTGAAATTTGTAGAGCTACGACGCAAAGCCAAAAAGTTAATTAAGCAAAGTAAAAAGACCCTGGAGTTACATGTTGCGAATCAAAGTAAAACAAACCCGAAAAAATTCTATAGTTATATCAGAAAGAAAAAAGTATTTACCTCAACTGTTGGACCGTTAGTCGATGAAAATGGAGAATACACCAAAGACGAAGAACAAATGAGTCATGCCCTCAATACCTTCTTTGCATCAGTTTTTACAACGGAAGACCTCAGTGATATCCCTACACCATCGCCGATTCAGATGTTCTAAGCAATATCACCGTTACAGAGAGAGAAGTATTGAATTGTTTAGATAAACTCAAGGTAAATAAAACGCCTGGACCTGATACAATCTCGCCTAGAGTTCTAAAGGAAGCTAAGGATGAGATCTCCAAACCACTGACATTACTATTCAATAAATCCTTGCAGTCTGGAACTATGCCTGATCAGTGGAAGCTAGCCAACGTAACACCGATATTAAAAAAAAGGCAGCAAATCCCTACCCAGTAACTATCGTCCAATTAGCTTAACCTCAGTTGTATGTAAAATGCTAGAAACGGTCATAAGAGACAGACTCGTAAATCACTTAGAGGAAAATAACATACTTAAAGATACTCAACACGGTTTTCGTAGAAAACGTTCCTGTTTAACAAACCTCTTAGACTTCTTCCACGATATCCTCAACCTCTACGATGAGAGTAAAGCTGTAGATATTATATACCTTGATTTTCAAAAGGCCTTTGACAAAGTTCCCCACAAATATTTACTGCTAAAACTAAAAGCGCATGGAATACAAGATGGTGAGTTGAAATGGATAGAAAATTGGCTCAGCGACAGAAATCAAAGAGTAGTCATAAACGGTAAGGCATCTAAATGGACCAATGTAAGTAGCGGGGTACCCCAGGGATCGGTACTAGGACCAATTCTCTTTCTAATTTACATCAACGACATAGATGAGGGTCTCACCTGTACAATCTCAAAATTTGCTAACGATACAAAAATTGCAAATAGCGTACTCTCAAAAGAACAAGTTGACGATATGCAACACAATCTAGATAAGTTGTCTGTTGGGCCCAAATTTGGCAAATGAGTTTCAATGCGATAAATGTAAAGTACTAAATATCGGATACCAAAATGAGAAAGCAAACTATTTGATGAATGGCACTCAGCTTAAGAATGTAAACAAAGAAACTGATCTGGGAGTAACAATATCGAGTAACCTAAAACCGAGCCAACAATGTTCAGAAGTTGTTAAGAAGGCAAACAAAATAATTGGCTTTATAGGCAGGTCATTTGAGCATAAATCCAAAGACGTTATCCTAACCCTTTACAATTCCTTAGTCCGCCCTCTTCTTGAATACTGCGTTCAATCCTGGTGCCCTTATTACCAACAAGATATAGACAAGCTAGAACGAGTTCAACGTAGAGTTACCAAAATGATACCTAGCCTAAAGAACAAACCATACGAGGAGCGTCTTCGAGAATTAAATCTATTTCCTTTAACCCAGCGCAGATTAAGAGGCGACAAGTGTTCAAAATCATCAAAGGCATCGACAATATGAACTGTAGTAAGTACTTCACTATCGACCAATCTAATTACACGCGGGGAAACGGTTGCAAAATTATTGGTAAATCTTTTAACTCACACGAAGCTAAGAATTTCTTCTTCAATCGAGTTGTCAACTTATGGAATGGGCTTCCCCGAGATGTCATAGACTGCAGCACCGTTGATTCATTTAAACTTCGCCTAGACAAATATCTCGCATCAAACCCGCGACTGACTGCGTTTGTAAATTAATAACTTTATTTTATCCTCCCATCAGTTACTAACCCATCTGTCCCCTGCTAACTTCCTAATCCTGCCACGGACATTAGTTCCAGGGCAGTAGGTCCCTTTCCAATGTTCCCTTACCCACTCTAAACCACTGTTTGGACACTTGATCCTCAGTGTTTTGGAGGACAAGCAGCCTAGAAGGGTCACTAGACCTGTTGTTGCTTGATTTCCTTTGTACTCCTTTGTACACACACTCTCTCTCTCTGACACACACACACACACTCTCTCTCTCTCACTCACTCACTCACTCACTCACTCACTCTCTCCCCCTCCTCCCCTGACCCGCCCGAGGCCCCCCAACCGTATAACCTGGTGTAACTCAAGGTATAAAATAACCAATAAAGGTAATGCCAGGTTTCGGGTTACAGGTAATTCGGCAGTCGGTTCATGGCGGGTTATTAATGGTTATGAGTTGCGTTATTATTTTCGGTTCTCCATCTTGGGCTTTCAATTTTTTTTTTTTTTTTTTTTTTTTTTGGGGGGGGAAGGGGATGGGCGATAGGGTGAGGAGGGGGGGGGGGGTGAACGGGCAGACACATATATGACATTGGTATGGACATCTCGTAACAGATGTCGTGTGTGTGTGTGTGTGTGTGTGTGTGTGTGTGTGAGTGTGTGTATGTGACATAGTTTTTATATAATTATCTATAATTTGCAGTGTTTTTCCTTCTCCCCCCCCCCCCCCCCCCTCTCTCTACTCTCTCCTTCTACCACATACCCTCCCCCCCCTTTTTTTCTCTATAGATGGAGAATGGTAGTAAATATTTAAGAGACAATGCAATACATGGAGATATACAACAGTATAACTATATATATCTATCTCTCTCTCTATCTCTCTCTCTCTCTATCTATCTATCTATATATATATAAACATACACAGACTTGGCATCGATTCTAGTGCAGCTCACACTCCTTTATTTTTTACATCTAGAATAATTTCGTAGACTGAACCACCACCAAGTGTGTGGAATAGTAATTATTGCTTGTATCTGGCCGTAGCTCTCTCCCCTCCTGCTTGGTCTGCACAATACAAGCATAATGAGAGTAAATGTCTTCACACTATCACAGTCATAAGGACTTACCTCCATATGCTCTTCTCTCTCTCTCTCTCTCTCTCTCTCTCTCTCTCTCTCTCTCTCTCTCTCTCTCTCTCTCTCTCTCACACCCACACTCACCCACCCACACACACACCCACCCACACACACACAGATAGATAGATAGATAGATAGATAGTTTATTGACCACAGCAAAATATAAAATACAAAAACAACACATTTACAAAGGAATTTGGTCCAACATAATACACATATTAATGTTGGTGTAATACCTAAGTTCATTAACCATCTGTCAAAAACCTGAGTCCAGTATCACATGTTTCTCTTGATTTAGTATTCATTCATAAACGATACAAGAAATAATCCAACGACATCTACAAAATATCTCATTTTGTTTTATTTTGTAAAATATCTCAGGTCCTGATGTGGCGACGTCTACGCCGTGGGGCCACCTCCCGAGGCTGCCAACCGCGGAGGGCTGCCGACCCTCCACGGCCGAAGACAAAATCAACGACCAGTGGAGGAAAACCGGATGCCGGCCGCGGGGAGCAGTTTCGGGAGCCAAACCGTCACAACCATCCCCTGCCCCCTCCCTGGGGGCACGGGTCCTTGGAGCGGCTTCGGTCGCGCCGGGAATTTCCACACCTCTCACACCAAACACACACATCACACAGTTTTTCCTACACCGAGAAATGACTCTCCGGCTGTCATTTCTCGAAGACTTCTTCTAGCCGGAGACATTGAGAGCAACCCAGGACCCACGTACACATACATATGTCCAACTTGCTCAAAACCCATCACTTCGAGTCGCCATACTAAGGGTTCAGTTCTCTGCAATTCATGCGGGAACTGGACCCACTTCACCTGCACAACACTTGCCTCCAAGAAACACTACACAAACACCTGGACCTGTTCCTCATGCCCCTCCCTCTCCCAGTCAAATCCCTCACCTAAAACCCGTCCACCTCTCCTCCCCAACCCACCTAACCTTCCCATATCATCCACTCCCTCCCCTAAAACCCGTCCACCTCTCCTCCCTAACCCACCTAACCTTCCCATACCATCCACATCCTCAACTCAACACACCACACCCCATCCTAATCCATTCCAACCCCCATCTCCTGCTCCCCAATCCCCACCCACACCTCACCCATCCCAACCCCCAGCCCCTCCCTCACCCCCACCCCCACCCCATCCTCGTGCAGCAGCACCCAACATACATCGTACACATAACATTAACATTCTTCAACTGAACATAGATGGCATCAACACAAAGAAACACAAACTCTCACACTTCATCAAACAACACAACATACACATTGCCATCTTACAAGAAAAAAACTCCGCACAACACAAAAAACACCCACATTTCATAATTTCACCACCATCAGACAAGACCGGGCTGTCGGCGGGGGCGGTGGACTCATCACCCTGGTACACAAAGAAATATCATACATAGTAACCAGTGTACAAACCAAATCCCTCCTCCCCCCAAATGATAACACAACAGAAATACAGTCAATTAAAATACGCACTGGCAACAACTCCAACATAACCATCATAAACACATACATCCCTCCCCAAACATCCCCTACAGTACCAAATGAATACAGACCACACTTACAACACATCACAAACACCCCACACATCATCCTGGGTGGTGACTTCAACGCCAAGACGTCGGCCTGGTTTGTCGACAACCCCGACACAGACAGAGGGCTGGTACTACAAAACCAAACCGATAACCTCATCATCCTTAACGACATCCATCAACATACCAATATTCCTCACCAAGCCCTCTATAACCCATCATCTCCAGACATCACCTTTTGCTCCCCAGAACTCGCCCCCACAACATCCTGGAGGGTGGTCAGAACCTTAGGCTCTGACCACCTCCCGATCATTATCACCACCAAAACCAGACTCACCCCAGCTAGCCACAAACACACATACACCAATTATAAAAGAGCTAACTGGGAAGCATTCACAAATGAGACAGAACAACACTTCACAACTCTAAACAGTACACCCATCACTAACATCAACAATGCTGTACACATACTCAATAAAACTATCCAAAACGCTGACAAGAAACACATTCCAAGAGGTAACAGAAAAAGACACAACCCCAACTTCACACCAGAAATTCAAAACCTCATCAGATAACGCGACATACTGAAACACTCCCCAGCACCCCACACACAAGACATCACACAACAAATCCAAGCACTCAACACCCAAACTAACAACAAAATACAAGAACAACAAAAACTAAATTGGAATAACTTCCTACAAACACTTGATCACAAAACAAACCCCAAAAAACTCTACAAAACACTAAACAGCATCACACTTTCCAACAGCAACACAACACAATCACATGCTGCAATCACAACAACAGACTCTACTCCTTCATGTAAACAACAAGCAAACACTCTCATCAATCACTTCTCACATGTCAGCCACCTAAAACCTCACAAAGACGACCGACGTGTCATCCGACGTAAGAGACAATTCCCCACAGACCCTGACTATACACCCTTCACCAATCACCAGACAAAGCATATCATCAACAATCTCATGCACTCACCCGCCTGTGGCCTAGACAACATAAGCAACATACATCTCAGACACCTGGGACCACAAGGCATACAAGCACTCACTAACATATCAAACTACAGCTATTCACACAACACAATACCAGACATTTGGAAGCATGGTATCATCATCACATTCCCCAAACCCAACAAAGACCCCACGCTACCCTCCTCGCACCGCCCCATCACACTCCTTTGCTCCCCCTCTAAAGTCATGGAACGCCTAGTATTACAACTAATTACACCTGACCTACCCCTAGCTCCAACACAACATGGCTTTAGGCCACTGCACTCCACAAACACTCTTCTCACAGACCTTACACAAAGAGCTTTCGACGGCATCAACTCAGCTAGGACCACCACACACTCGACATTAGTAAAGCCTTCGATGCCATCCCCCGCCACAACCTAACAAACAAAATCTACAACACAAACATGCACAACAACACAAAACGGTGGCTGGCCAACTTCCTAGAAGGCAGATGTGCACACGTATCTTTTGCCGGTCAGTCATCTAAAATCAGAAACTTTCCAAACGGATTCCCACAAGGATCCGTCCTATCGCCCGCACTCTTCAATCTGTACATGCACGATATAACTACACCCAATACGCCCCAAATAAACTTAGCCTCCTATGCAGATGACATAACACTCACATGCACACACCATGACCCAAAAAGAGCAACAGATCTCCTTCAACCCTATCTCAACACACTACATGGCTGGTGCACTACAAACAGACTTAATCTAGCCCCAGCCAAATCCACCGCAACCCTGCTCACAAGTTGGACAGGAGAACACGAATACATCCCTCAACTCACCATAAACAACACACCCCTAACACATACACACACACCCAAAATCCTAGGAGTAACATATGATACTCATATGACATTCAAACAGCACACCACAAACATTAAAAAGAAACTGACACCCAGACTTAACGCCCTCAGGTCACTTGCTCACACAAAATTTGGACACAACAAAGAAACTACCACCACAGTATATAAACAATACATAAGATCAGTGATGGAATACGCAAGCCCAGCCTGGGCTTCTAACCTAGCTGAAACACATCATAAGACCTTACAGACTATTCAAAACAAAGCCCTGAAGATCAGTACAGGCTGCACAGCTACTGTACCCACAGATCACCTACATCAAGAAACCAAAATCCTCAAAGTCAAAGACCATCTGGACATGAGAGGCACTCAATTCCTGGCAGCAGCCTCCACGAACCAAGACCACCCACTAAACTACATGGCAACACACCCACAGACACCAAGAAATATCAAAACAACACCCAGCACACGGTATCACACACAATTATTGTCCTCTCTCCCTCCCTGCCCACCCGAACCAACTTCCAGAAGCACATCCATACTCATATCTCTCACCGATCCATCCACTCACTCACAGACAACACGCAGCTGCATGCACGACCTCCCGAAATCCATCCTTCCGAATCCTCCCTTCCTCGCGAGGACAGAGTCCACCTGGCCAGGCTGAGATGCGGACACCATCCAGCTCTCCTGAGCTATCAGAAGAGACTGGATGACTCCGTTGTCGACGCCTGCCCGGGATGTAACACAGCACCCCATACCATTAAACACATCATAGAAGACTGCATTTCACACAACCACTTACGCCAACAACACAATCTACACTCAATGAGAGCTCTGTGGGAAAGCCCGATCGTGGCCATGGCCTTTCTCAGGGACTCGGGGCTGTTCGGCCAGGCAGCTTAGGGAACAACAACAACAACAACAAAATATCTCAAGAGCTGTATCTACGTTGATTAAGGGGGGGGGGGGTGACCTGTTTTTGTTCTGTCCTTTTCTATCTTTCTCTGACTTGTATCCATTTGGCCACATTCAGCCTACTGTTTTCAGACGTTTATCCCCATCCAGGTGTCAATTTTTTACTGGTGAGCGGTAGCGAGCCAGCATATTTTTTATTTTTGTTTGACAGCAAGCTAAATTTGTACATTTTTCGATAGAAAAATGTCTCCGGCGAAGCCGGATTTCTTCATATAATGCTGGCTCGCTATCGCTCGCCAGGAAGAAATCGACACCTAGATGGGGATAAACGTCTTAAAACAGTTGGCTGAATGGGGCCGAATGGATACAAGCCAGAGAAAGAGAAAAGGACAGAAATAACAAAAAGCACGTCACCCCCCTTAAGTTGAAAATGATAATCTGGCTAATATATAACGACTATAGGCTATTATGTTTATCATTGAATTATCCCAATCAATGGGCTAAACACAGCCCTGAGAGATATGGCCGAGTGGATATCAAACTAGTCTATTATAGTTATCGTACTGACTCCAGCTCCATGCCAGACACAACTGGTGAAGATATAATTGGGATTTAATTGGCGTTCAAATGTTTTACCATAAATATTGTGGCACTCTTTATCTGGGTATCTGCCCCCCCCCCCCCCTCCCCTACAGTATATATATATATATATATAATATATATATATATATAATATATATATCTATATATATATATATATATATATATATATATATATATATATATACAGTATATATATATATATATATATCATATATATATATATATATATATATATATATACAGTATATAAATAATTATATATATATACTATATATATATTATATAATATATATATATATATATATATAATATATATATATATATATATATATATATAGAGAGAGAGAGAGAGAGAGAGAGAGAGAGAGAGAGAGAGAGAGAGAGAGAGAGAGAGAGAGAGAGAGGAAGGGAGGGAGGGATCATATATTCCCTTTAGGGCTTAAATTCTTACAAAATGATCGGCCACACAGCGATTGGAAGGTAGGTAGGATGGTAGGCAGATTAGCTGGTAGGTAGGTAGGTGTGTAGGTAGACAGGCTTAGTAGGTAAGTAAGTAGAAAGGGTTGGTAGATAGGTAAGTAAATGTGATTAGTACATTAAAATGTAGGTAGGATGGTAGGCAGATTAGCTGGTAGGTAGGTAGGTGTGTAAGTAGACAGGACTAGTAGGTAGGTAAGTATGGTTCGTTAGTAGATTATAAGGTAGGTAGGATGGTAGGCAGACTAGCTGGTATATCTCACTGGAAACGATGAAATAAAGCTTTGATAGCGCTCGTACCAATTATTGATCGAAATATACTTGGTTCCGTGATGCTAAATATACTTGGTGCTGCGACATGACATATTTGGCCAACTGTACAGTGGCGCTAATAAGTCATGTCCCAGCTGGCATTACGTTTGGCTCGCTGTGTGCTGTATTGATGTCTGTCAGATGTTGAATAGGGTGGGTAAGTGTAGGAACAAGCTGTTATATTTCACTCGATATGAAAAAATGAAGCTTAGATATTGCTGATACCAATTATTGATCAAAACATACTTGGTGCTGCGACATGACATATTTGGCCAACTGTACCTATGGGAGTAGTGATATTAGCGGGTAGCAGTTGCCACGATAGTCTACAGCGATAGCCAAAAGGGGTGACCATTAGCGGGGATAGCGATTGTGGCATTGGTAGGTGTGTTGGCGGTAATTGGTGCATTGGTAGAGGGGGGAGGGGGGGGGGGTCGTTTTTCTGACGTTCGGCCCCTTAGTTTGGCGATTTTAACACCTTTCGCCCCATTTCGATGTCAATATTAGGATCTTTCGTGCCATTTAGGTGTCTATTTTATCCTGGCGAGCGATAGCGAGCCTGTAATTTTAAGAGAAACCGGCCTGCGGCCGGGAAATTTTTCTACCAAAAAATGTACAAATTTATCTTGAAGGGGGGTCTAGGGGGTGTTTTTCTAATCTTGATGGAGGTCTAGCGAGGAAACTAAAATATAAATGAATGATGATGATGGTAGTGGTAGTAGTGGTGGCGGTAATTGTGGCATTGGTAGGTGTGGTAGCAATGATTGTGGTAGTGATGGTAGGGGTTGGGTGTCGGGGCTGCATGGATAGGCTGTGGTTTGGTTGATATTGGGGCCTAATAACAAGGGAAGGGATTGTGGTAGTGATAGTTAAGATGGTAGTAGTAGCGGTGGTAGAAGCTTGGCGGAGGTGTGGTTGTGTCGGTGATTGTGGTTAAGTTGTTGGTGGTTGTTTTGATGGTGATGGTGGTGGTAGTAGTAGTAGTGGTAGTAGTGGTGGTGGTAGGTGTGGTAGCAATGATTGTGGTAGGCTGGGTGTTGGAGCTGCATGGATAGGCTGTGGTTTGGTTGATACTGGGGTCTGATAACAAGAGCAAGGATTGTGGTAGTGATGGTAGGGCTGGGTGTTGGAGCTGCATGGATAGGCTGTGGTTGGTTGATACTGGGGTCTGATAACAAGAGCAAGGATTGTGGTAGTGATGGTAGGGCTGGGTGTTGGAGCTGCATGGATAGGCTGTGGTTTGGTTGATACTGGGGTCTGATAACAAGAGCAAGGATTGTGGTAGTGATGGTAGGGCTGGGTGTTGGAGCTGCATGGATAGGCTGTGGTTTGGTTGATACTGGGGTCTGATAATAGGAGCAGGGATTGTGGTTGTGGTGGTTAAGGGGGATGGGTCGTTTTTTTTTTTTTGGACCCCTTTCTCCCTCGTTTTTAGCCACATTAGTTTTGAGATTTTAAGACATTAGTTAATTAGTTCGGCGATTTTAACACCTTTCGCCCCATTTCTATGTCAATTTTAGGATCTTTCGTGCCATTTAGGTGTCGATTTTATCATGGCGAGCGATAGCGAGCCTGTAATTTTAAGAGAAACCGACCGGGACATTTTTCTATCGAAAAATGTACAAACTTATCTTGAAGGAGGGTATTATGGGGTGTTTTTTGTGAAGTTTGATGGAGGTCTAGGGAGGAAACTAAAGAATATGATAAAACAAAAATATATAAATGAGGAAATAATTACGCCCATCCCCCCTTAACGTGAAGTGGGAGCCCTTTCATGGTCAAGAGAGACAACGGCACTCTGAACTACCCCCAGCCGCTTCTGACTACAGCAATGGAGCCACCTTCAGCGTCTCCTTCGGCGGAAACCGTATTACACACTCCAGCTTTAAGCCGGTAGCACACGAACGTTTTTTCCTTCAACATGTATCTTTAGCACTGGTCTGGCAGCTTATGTGGTCAACATTTAATATATTTTTGTCACCTGAATTCATCTATCATTAGTCTAGTTTCCGATACCGATGCAAATTATTCCAGAAATGTTGCTAGAATTTTTTTGATTATCGGATGTTGAATACAAAAGCTCTAGTGTGATACCGGCTTTACACTGCCTACATCCATACTATAGGTAGCGCCAACGAACTTGACAGTAATCTTGATCCCTAACTTCTCTGTAACTCAAAAGGGCCTAGAGCAAACTGGCTGTAAATATTCACACTTATTTCTTGGTGGACTCTTCCCAAATGATAGAAACGTCAGCCCGATTGCTTTCATTCATTTCGAGTTATGAGAAGTTAAGGGGTCAAGATTATTGTCAAGTTCGCTGGCGCTACCTATATCAGGCGAGTCATTCAATACAAGTTCTCCCTATCAACACTGCACAATAACCCCTTCTGTACCGGCGACGTACTTTTAATGTAAGTCTAGCTATATTTAGACGATATTGTGCAGTTTAAGAAGGATGAGCGGTAGTAAAAAGGGTTAAATGAGCCTGTTAATTACTGAAGGCCCTATTAAACTGAATACAATCGTCTAATAATAGCAAGAATACAATACAAAAAACATCGCCGGTACAGAAGGGGATAACATCTCAAGGCCCACAGCATAACTTCCCTTGGCACTATACAGTATGTAATACATGC
This sequence comes from Paralithodes platypus, assembly GCA_032716605.1. Lineage (NCBI taxonomy): Eukaryota > Metazoa > Arthropoda > Malacostraca > Decapoda > Lithodidae > Paralithodes > Paralithodes platypus. The sequence continues at coordinate 16,338,333 of CM064571.1, forward strand.
AATTTGAGAGCTGTGTTCCATACTTTATAAAGAAGTCTGAGTAAATAAACTGTCTGTCTGTCTATCTGTCTGTCTGTCTGTACTGAGGAGGATCTTGGCTGTGATAGAGTAAGCGATTATCTGCCTTGGGTTCGATATAAATAAACTGTCTGTCTGTCTGTCTGTCTGTACTGAGGAGGATCTTGGCTGTAATACAGTAAGCTATTATCTGCCTTGGGTTCGATAATTATAAACTGTCTGTCTGTCTATCTGTCTGTCTGTCTGTCTGTCTGTCTGTACTGAGGAGGATCTTGGCTGTGATAGAGTAAGCTATTATCTGCCTTGGGTTCGATAATTATAAACTGTCTGTCTGTCTGTCTGTCTGTTTGTCTGTACTGAGGAGGATCTTGGCTGTGATAGAGTAAGCTATTATCTGCCTTGGGTTCGATAATTATAAACTGTCTGTCTGTCTGTCTGTCTGTCTGGGGAGGATCTTGGCTATAATAAAGTAAGCTATTATCTGCCTTGGGTTCGATAAAGAATCAGTTACAAGGTGGCCATTATTTACGGAGAGTGAACGTGATTACATGCCCTGATGATACTCCCTTAAGGGGGCCCATCTCGTTTTTCCCCCCACTCTCTCTCTCTCCCTTTCTCTGAGTTGTTTCTATTCGGCCCCATTCAGCCTACTGTTTATCCCCATCCAGGTGTCGATTTTTTCCTGGCGAGCGGCAGCGAGCCAGTATATTTTATAAACAAAAATTGACAGCAGGCTAAATTTGTACATTTTTCGATAGAATATGTCTCCGGCGAAGCCGGATTTCTCCATACAATGCTGGCTCGCTACCGCTCGCCAGGAAAATATTGATATCTGGATGGGGGTAAACGTCTTAAAACAGTAGGCTGAATGAGGCCGAATGGATACAAGCCAAAGAGAGAGTGAGAGAAAGATAAAAAAGCGAGGTGGGGTCCCTTAAGACCACTCCAACTACCATTACCACCACCACCACATAAATCACCATAACGACCATAACGACCACACACATGACCATTACCATAATCACCACCACCATCACTAACAGTATCACCACAATAATCACCACCACCATCACTAACAGTATCACCACAATAATCACCACCACCATCACTAACAGTATCACCACAATAATCACCACCACCATCACTAACAGTATCACCACAATAATCACCACCACCATCACTAACAGTATCACCACAATAGTCACCACAATCACCACCACAGGAACAAACTACCCTAACTATCTCACTCCCAACATCACACACACCATCACCACTACCAACATCATACAAGCAACATCACAACCACTAATATCAACATCTCACTAACAACCACCATCACTACCAACATCATTAAACTAACCACCACAACCAACTACAGCTACCACAACAATCATTACCACCACAATCATAACCAACCACCCACCACAATCACTACCACACAGGCAACCACCCACTACCACAACCACCACCACCACCACAATCATAACCAACAACAACCACCACCACTACCACACAAGCAACCAACCACAACCCACAACCACTACCACACAAGCAACCAACCACCACCACACACGCAACCAACCACCACCACACACACCACCACCCACCACTACCACACGAACACCAACCACAATTAATCTCGCAGGTACAAAGGTATAATTACTGGTTATCACAACACGGTAAGGCACTGGAGAGAGAGAGAGAGAGAGAGAGAGAGAGAGAGAGAGAGAGAGAGAGAGACAGACTTTATTCGTACAGGTGTCCTTATGCTAGTTAAATACAGATGAATTGAATAGTTTAATAGCATTATCTTAATAATTATTACTAATATTACTAATGAAATAATACTATTATTTTCTTATCAATAATATCAAATGTTAATACTGTATTGCTTATATCATTAGTCTTCACTTTAGGGGAGGTTTTTAGTTGATTCCCTAGACTTCCATCAAGCTTAAAATTACTCCCCCTTGACCCCCTTTCAAGATAAATTTGTACATTTTTCGGTAGAAAAATGTCCCGGCCGAAGGCCGGTTCCCCTTATATTACAGGCTCGCTATCGCTCGCCAGGAAAAAATCGACACCTAAATGGGACGAATGGTCTTAAAATTTACAGAAATGGGGCGAGAGTTCTTAGAGTCGTATTCTTAAACAATTCCTTCCCTTCGAAAATGAAAGGAAGGAATTTTCTTTCGATTTCGTATTCTTAACAAAATCCTTCCCTTTAGGACCCCTTGGGAAGGGAAAATCCTTCCCTTAAACAGGGGAAAATATTGGAATTTGAAGGACTCTCACTAGGCAGGTCTTCAGTTTTCCCTTCGTCATTTTGTTCATAACATTCTTATATAATTGGAGTCAGTGTGACTAAATATTGGATTTGACCACTATGTCATTTTATTAACATGATATAATGCACGATATTGAAAATGATATTGAAAATAAAGTAATGTTATTAAAAGTTTTAGAAGACTCCGCTGATCTCGGCGTGAATTCGCGTGCGGACGATTCGGGCAATTTCGGGCTGCCAGCTGATAGCCTATTCCTCATCTTATACATATTTTGATTATTATTGATTTTCATTGGTTTACTGATGTAGCCCTTTCAAAGCATCAATTTTGTGCACGGTGTGAATATATTTTGGCACGTGTTAATGCAATAAGTGTCAACATTACCAGGTTTTGAGGCTTGCCAGAGATACGCTATCAACAATTCCCAGTAATACCATACTTTACATAACTAAAAATAGCTAGGCATATACTGTAATATTAATATAAATTTGTGGGCTAACAGTAATAGTGGTCAATCATCTTATATACTAATTTAGCCTACCTTACCAGTACCACATATTGGGTTAGGCTAGGCGGCTAGGCCTAGGCTTAGCCTATAGCCTACAGTAGGCTATATCATCATGTAAGCTAGCCTAGCCCAGGATAATCTATTTTTCTTATGAATTTCATGACCCATACAGGATTGTAGGCCTAATTTTTTTTTTCTTAGGCTACATCCCCACTGAATAAACTAACCTAGGCTAGTCTCTGTCCCTCTAGCCTAGCCCATCTCCCATCATAATGTTCAAGCCAACATTTGTTAGATTTTGTCAGAATTGGCTCACCTCAGATAGGCTATCTGGATTTTAAAATTTTGTGAATTTATTAGGCCTATGGGAAGCATGTAGTATTTGGACATACTACATGGCGCCTGCCTCGGTTTACACTACGCGGAACGGCGGCAGCAGTGAACGCTCGCGATCATGTTCCAGTCTATTTTGACTTCCGCGGGATACAATAATTCCTCGAATACTACATCCTTACCTTTATTACTTTATGTTATAGAAAGTCCGAGTTACCTTTTCACTATAATATTTTCCCTGATTTTCATAGCCTTGTACACTATCAGGGAGCGTGTTTTTAGATTATTCAGTAGCTACAGGGTATCTTAACTACAGTTCAAGGAGACTACAGCAGCAGTTTTGCACACTCTCTGCATTTACTTTTAATTTGACAGTGTTTGGTGTTCAAACCCCTCCCCCCCTGGACATAATTGTCATCATCATATTCATATATAATGCCAGCAGGAGGCAAATAACCACTCGCCGAGGGATGATTTAAGAAAAAAGTAAAATCTGACGCATAGAGCGTGCTAATATTGCTGCAGTGTCTGCTTGAATATTGTCATCATATTAGCATAATCAAAACAAAATCCCTTGAAAAACATATTTGTAAACACTAGCCTATTCAATACTATTGGTTGTGAGTACAATTATAGGCTACCCTAATTTTTCATTACAGTATATCCTAGCCTAATCCCTCTACTTTCTTTAAATATCCAAACAATATAACTTAACCTGAGAACCTAAGATAGGCCTAAACATACAGCGTTTGATTATGCCGAGTGTATAGGCTAACTTACTAACATTGGTAGTAGCTAAAAGGCTGGTAGGCTAAAAGAACATTTATAACATTAGAGCCCAAAATTGCTAATGAAAAAATGTGCCTACTTATTTTGGGCTGTATACAGTATGGTATGAGATTTTGTTGAAAACTTGGGATTGTTCTTGAGTCCTGGCAAGCCTCAAAACCTGAATTTTCAAACTTATTACATTAACATGTGTCAAAATGTAGTCACACTGTGCACAATATTAATGCATTGAAAGGACTGAATCAGCAAAGCAATAATAGTCAAATATAGCCTATTCAATGTTTGTAAGGAAAACCCCACTATAGTTAGGGCATTTTAGCAATATTTGTTTACCATCTGGGAAAAAATTTCTTACCAAAAGATTTCTTCACCATTGTGTTCCTATAGGTGTCTAGTAACACCTCTGAATTTATCCACAGCCAAATCCTTGGGGAAATTTTTTGAGAGCCAATCAAAGTTGGGGTGCCCGGCGGGCCCGGGCGAAAAAAAGTGAGAAAAATATTTTGCCAATAGTAGCTTGTGGGATGTCTAACTAGGGTTTTTTGGGGGTGCTGAATCGATTCCAACTATTAGTTTGAGTGAAATTGACTCCTTGTCCATAAAATGTTAATATGTCATACTTAGACTAAGGGTTTTAAGTGTCAAATTGATTCTAACCATTCAATTCGAGATTACTGTTGATAGTTACACACAATCTATTAATGTGGATGTCTGGACTTATTATGTATGATATGTTTGTGTTGTCAAAAAGGAAAATTGTTTACCAAATTGTCTTTTATTTCAGAACACTATGGAATATAATACCACAACTTCTCTTGGTTTGAGGTGCTTCATCAGTGGTGGCCCTGAGACTGAGATGCAAAAGCTCTCAAAAGTCACTCCCAAAGGCTATCCGCAAATATTATCATATTCAGAGAGTGTGAATGATTCAGCGCTGATCAGCAGACTAAATGAGGACTGGAAAAACGGAGATGACCCCAAGCTGTCATTACATTTGACCTGCCAATATGGCTGAAAGCAACTCAAATAGTCTTCCCGTCTGATCTGCCCATCATCACAAGACTAGGCGGATTTCATCTCCTGAAAAGCTTCCTGTGCTCTATCGGGATGATCATGGCAGATTCAGGGCTGCAGGAGCTGATACAGCTAGTTTACCCAGGCACCAACACTTCAGAACATATTCTCTCAGGAGGGGCTTATGCCAAGGCCATCCGGTTTCACCTTCTTGCATTAGCCGCAATTACCAAGTTTGCGCTGAGAGATGTTGTGTTCAGCAAGCAGGAGTACGAAGACATGGAGCACTTCATCAGGACTACAAAAGATATAAGTTCAAAGGACACACCAAGGATAGTCACTGTGTTCAAGGAGAGGATGGAGGAGAAGTTGAAGACCTTGGCAGAGGGAGGAAGGACACCTGCACTCTGGGTCTGGTACTACAACAGAATCGACCTCATCAAGGTATTTATCAGGAGTGAGCGTGTTCCAGACCACACAAGTCACCTCAGCTGCATCATTGGCATGCTCAACACTTTTGCAGCAGCAGGTCACCATCATTACACAAAGGGAGCAAGGCTCTACGTACAGCTGATGCAGCAGCGACAGGACAGTCTCGTGTTCCAAGAAACTCTATCCAAGTTCACTGTGTATGGCAATCATGTAGTCCGGTTCTCAGACCATGAGTGGTCAGGTACATGGACTGACATCACAATAGAAACCACACTTATGCGCGAGGCCAAATCCTCAGGCGGTTTAAACAGAGGGCGGTTCCGGAATGAATGTGCTCACAAGTTTTGGGTTCAGACTCTGAACCACTTCTCGTTCATTCACCAGAAGCTTGAGGGAGGAATCAACAAACCTGAGGTACCTATCAACACAGACGTCACAAGAGCCCAGATGAAGAAAGACAATGATGCTGTTAACGCCATAGTTGGATGGTTGGACGAAGTCAACCCTTTCGATTCCACATGGGACAAGAAGACCCTGGTATCTTTTTCAACTGGGTTCAGCAGCACTCATGGAGACTCAGTCAATGCTGATAAGGCAGAAGAGCTTGGTAGAGCCATGCAGGCCAAGATGGATGGGAAAACTGTTCTGGATACAATGGAAATCAAGCACAAAGTCAAGTCATTAGCAAGCCTCAGATCTGGACCCAATGTAAATGGAGAGAAGCTGGTCATTGACTCACTCAAGCTCTTCAACCGTCTCATAATCCTTAGTGAACGTGAAGTCAAAACCAAAGAATCTATGTGCTTTGAGTTGACACCAACACCAATCTCTCTATTTGACAAAAATCAGATGTTGCGAAAGCCAGACAAGGCTGCCCTAGCAAGGTTCCTGAGGGCATTTGTGGAGCCTGTCGAAAAACCTCCCTCCACAAGCCTGGTAATTGATGGTCGTTGGCTCCTGCACAGCATCAGATGGGAGGCTAACGTCACATGGAAGGACATCGCCGAGAGCTACCTCCGGTTTGTGAAGTCAATGGGTAGCCAGCATCTCCGGATCACTGTGGTCTTTGATGGATATGGTAACTCTACCAAGGACCATGACCACCTGAGGCGTACAAAGAAAGCATGCTGTGACATTCTGATTCATCCAGACATCAAAAGCATTGTTCCAAGAGAAAAGTTCCTCGACAATACGAACAACAAGGCCCAGTTGGTTCTGCTCCTTGCTGAGACATTCAAAAGGAGTGGGATCAGTGTACAACAATGCTCCAATGATGCAGACACCTCTATCGTGCGAGTAGCTCTAGATGAGGCAAGAGAATCCCCAGTTGAGGTAAGAGCCGAGGACACAGACATCATGATTATGCTCGTCCATCATGCTGCAAACCACTCGGTCTTTCTCAGTACTGCCAAAGACACATCTTACGATATCAGAAAGATCCGGGAAGCCCTCCCGGAGAGATACCGTAAATATCTGATCTTCCTACACAGCTTCTCTGGCTGCGATAGTGTCAGCGATTTCCGGGTTTAGTAAACCAGCTTTGCTCACCAATCTCTGCAAGACTAACAAAGCGGAGAGAGCAATGGATGTGTTTCTAGACATCAGAGCCGTGAAAGGTGACATCATCAAAGCTGGCTGTGAACTGTTCAAGCTTATTTTCCGCGGAAATCAACCTGAAGATTTGGAAGACTTAAGATTTAAAATCTTCAGCAAGCAGGCTGCTGCTGGAACCATCAAACCTGAGAGACTGCCTCCAACTACAGGAGCTGCAACACTAGTCTCCAGACTAGAGATTGGCTACTGCTACAAACTCCATCACTGAATGTCTTGGAGTATGGATGGAAACTAGGAAAGCAAGGAATACACCAGTCCCTTCAACAGATCCTATTGCACCGGACTACCTTCTGAAGTTTGTCAGCTGCAACTGTGCAGGGGATTGTGACACACTCAGGTGCTGCTGTAAAAAGCAAGGAGTCAAGTGTATTTCTGCTTGTGGGAACTGTCATGGTAACTCTTGCCATAACATCAACCACCCAGATGATAAGAGTAGTGAGAGAGATGCAGGGTTGGATGAGGATTGTTAACTTTGAAACTGATTAAGACAGATTTTGATATTGTGCAATGTGCATTTCATTTGTAATATTTCAATATAACCACTTTATATGGACAAGGAGTCAATTTCACTCAAAACTAATAGTTGGAATCGATTCAGCACCCCCAAAAACCCCTAGTTAGACATCCCACAAGCTACTATTGGCAAAATATTTTTCTCACTTTTTTTCGCCCGGGCCCGCCGGGCACCCCAACTTTGATTGGCTCTCAAAAATGTTCCCCAAGGATTTGGCTGTGGATAAATTCAAAGGTGTTACTAGACACCTATAGGAACACAATGGTGAAGAAATCTTTTGGTAAGAAATGTTTTCCCAGATGGTAAACAAATATTGCTAAAATTCCCTAACTACTAGTCACCAGAGTCCCCCGCACACTGTTTCAAATAAAATTTGTGGATTTTCTCTCTGAATTTACTTTACATCCTTACTATTCTCTAGTCTTGAAGGTTAGGAATAATTATGGTATTATTACATACAGTACATACAGTGTTAGAACATCAGTGCTTCCAGCAGCTGTGGTGGGTGGATCGGTATCAGTCATTATCATGATCAGTATGGCAGTGGTGGACAAGTCCCCGTCAGTTTTTAGTGTGTACGGGTCAGTGAAAGAACGTGACACCGGATCTAATTACATATTATATTGGGCTGCACAAGGAAGGCCAGTTAGTGAAACAAATAGTGCAAGCCACTGGTGTATGTGAGTAATCGGTAAGAAATTGGGCGAGGTCTTACAAAGATATTTGTCTAACTACTGTACATAGAAACCTAGGTTTTGCCAAACTATATGATAGCCTAGCCTTTGAGGGGAGAGTAAAGAACATAAGAATATCATCCAATCTTCAAAACTATGCTAATGGATAGCTAATATGATGAATAACCTACTCATTGATGCCTAAATCATAACTATTGGTGATTCATCTTTTATTCAGATTACCCAAGAACAAAATACGGGATGGATGTAGGCTAGTTACCGGGTGTACCACTACCGACATACAACCTAAATCATCTATAAATACTTATAATAAAATAAATAGCCTACTTATAAATCTATAATACTAGGTTTTGTTTGGTTAGGGCAATGTATTTTTGTATACAAAGGCAGTCAAAATAGACGGGAACATGATCGTGAGCGTCCGTGTACTGTAAACAAGACGAGCGGTACACCCCCGGTAACTACATTCTTGCCCAAAATTCAATTTATAAATTGGAAGAATCTTATTTAAAGTCAGTATTATCCAAGCAACCTTCCGCGGCGATTCGCACGCTCTGGGCCATGACCGTTAAGTTCACTTCTATTATGTCCGCGAGCGTGCGAATATGGAAACAAAGCAGACGGTACGCCGCCCGCTAACACAACCCTTACCAAAATAATGTATAAAAAATAAAAAACTTTCAAATTGGATAATTAATAAATAAATGTCGGTAGCCTAAATAAATATAAACATTGAAAAAAACTAGTTTCAATAGCATAGCATAGTAAATCTATGGGCCATGAATTGCAATTTTTACCAAATTGGGCCAGATCAAATATAGCCTAGCTTTTATATTTTGTTCGCTGAATAGAAAACAAATCTAGCCTAGGCCTATATCATATATAGGCTAGGCCTACAGAAGTTCAAGTTAGTATTTGAACTTAGCACACCAGAATATGTCAGGCTATAATGTGTATTGAACTTTGAAGGTAAATACTTCTCAATAGTGGGTTATTGTACGATTCCTATAGCCTAGTTGTTAAGTTTTGGACAGAAATGGAAGACTAGACCTTGTAATTGAAAAGTTCTCATGCTTGATATACGGTACACTAATTCGCACTACATTCGGCTAATCTAATTTATCTCCATCCCTGTTTCTTATCATATCAGTTTATATGTAATTATATTCTTGGATAATAGCCTAGGCTATAGGCTAGTTCTAAATACTACAACAGAATATGGCTTGTTGGTGTACATGCGCGATTTAGAGCTAGGAACCTGTATTTATTAATATCATGTTGACAATTCATTCTTGTGTTTGTGCAAGTCAACATAATATGCTTTGAAGACAATATTTGTGGTCTAAATCATGTTTTGGGCAACAATAATGCAAGCCAACCCACGGAAACGTTTGTTTGACAATGTTTGTTTACGACTTCAGGAATACCAACTGGTGCGCGCCTAGCTTCGCCTGTGGAACAGAGCTACCAACACTTCCGAAAAAATTTCCTTCCAAGGAATTCTTTAAGAATACCGAAGGGAAAGAAAATTCCTTGGAAGGGAAAGGAAAGTTAAGGGAAGGTATGGGTTTTTAAGAATACGACTCTTAAAATCGCCAAACTAATGGGGCAAGCGTCTTTAAATCTCACAAGCAATGGGGCTAAACATGAGGGAGAAAGAGGTTCAGAAAAAAATCCTCCAGGTGGAAATCTCCCTTTAAGTATTTTAATTGTTACATACATTTACCTTACCTACCAACCAACCTACCTCCTTCCCTCCTTTCCTACCTACCTACTTGCTTCTCTACCTACCAACCTACTCCTTACCCCCCTTTCTACCTACCTACTCACTTCCCTACCTACCAAGTTCCAACCAACCTACCTCCTTCCCTCCCTTCCTACCTACCTGCTCACTTCTCTACTTACCAACCAACTTACTTCCTGCTCACCCTTCCTACGTACCAACCAACCTAACTTCTTCCACCCCTTCTCTACCTACCAACTAACCTACCCCCTTCCCTCCCACCTACTCACATATTTACATACCAGCCAGCCAACCTCCTTTCTTCCCTCCCTCTTTACTAACCTACCAACTAAACAACCCAATTCCATCCCTCCCTCCTTCCATCCCTACCTACCAACCAAAATATCTCCCTCCCTCCCTACCAACCTATTCACCTACCTACTAATCTATCTACCTACCTACCTACCAACCTAATTAACTCCCTCCCTCCCTACCAACCTACCAACCTACCTACCTGGCCACCTAGCCGTTAGTAGTGTGCATGTAGGTGTGAGTAATAAGTGTGTCTAGGCTTCACTAATGGTTCCAGCCTCCTCCCTCACACACACACACACACACACACACACACACACACCTCCAGAAGTTGATGCTCTCTCTCTCTCTCATAACCATATTTTTCACCATTTCTTGCCGGTTTAGGTTGGACTACGGATTGATGGGAGGGGCGGGGACTAATTCATACCTGCCCTCCCTGTGCTAATTCACCTAGATTAGTTAAGGGGAGATGGTTCACTTTTTGGGCGATTTTTGAATGTATTCATTATTTTTCTAGTTTCCTCCCTAGACCTCCATCAAATTTAAACAAACATCCATTAAATCCCCCTTCTAGATTAATTTGTACATTTTTCGGTAGAAAAGTGTCCCGGCCGAAGGCCGATTCTTCCAACATTACAGGCTCACTATCGTTCGCCAGGGAAAAAATCGACACCTAAATAGCACGAAAGGTCTAAATATTAACGAAGAAATGGGGCAAAAGGTCTTAAAATCGCCAAACTAATGGGGCAAACATCTTAACATCTGAAAACTAATGGGGCTAAACATGAGGGAGAAAGTGGTCCAGAAAACCTGCCCATGTCCCCTTAACACAGGTAGACAGACAGACAGATACAGCCCTGCAAGGATCACTGCACATGCTGTTCTTTGTATTCTTTTGTATTCCTACGTTCCTCTATCTATGTAGTAATTGTGTAACCATGTGATTTTGTATTCTTTTGTATTCCTATGTTCCTCTATGTAGTAATTGTGTAACTGATTTTGTATTCCTTTGTATTCCTATTTTCCTCTATGTAGTAATTGTGTAACTGTGATTTAGTATTCCTTTGTATTCCTACGTTCCTGTGTAGTAATGTTGTAACTATGTGATTTTGTAGTTCTTTGTATTCCTACGTTCCTCTGTAGTAATTGTGTAACTATGTGATTTTGTATTCCTTTGTATTCCTACGTTCCTCTGTGTAGTAATGTTGTAACTATGTGATTTTGTATTTCTTTGTATTCCTATGTTCCTCTGTGTAGTAATTGTGTAACTATGTGATTTTGTATCCCTTTGTATTCCTACGTTCCTCTGTGTAGTAATTGTGTAACTGTGTGATTTTGTATTTCTTTGTATTCCTATGTTCCTCTGTGTAGTAATTGTGTAACTGTGTGATTTTGTATTCCTTTGTATTCCTATGTTCCTCTGTAGTAATTGTGTAACTGTGATTTTGTATTTCTTTGTATTCCCATTTTCCTCTGTAGTAATTGTGTAACTGTGATTTTGTATTTCTTTGTATTCCTATGCTATGTTCCTCTGTGTAGTAATGTTGTAACTATGTGATTTTGTATTCCTTTGTATTCCTACGTTCCTCTGTAGTAATTGTGTAACTATGTGATTTGTATTCGTGTTTTCCGTGTAAATGTTTGCATAGTTATCCGTATGTATGTATGTGTGTATGTATGTATGTATGTATGTATGTATGTATGTATGTATAAACTCTGGCACCTTCCCCAGTTTTACCTTTTTCTGTTTTTGTGGGGGGGTTTTCCCGTAATTTAGAATACACATAGACCGCTCTCCCCTGCGTTTGTCCACATTCTTGACTTGACAGCTGGACAGGTAAGTTGTTTGTTTTTATACTTCAAATCTGGCTAAAATAGAATATGCATTAACTTTGGAATGTCCTCTCATAATCGAAGACCTCACTCGCTTTTTCTTGATCTCTATATATATTTTCTCCAGTATTCTCAATCAGCCCCCCCCCCCCCTCTCTCACTCTCTCTCTCTCTCTCTCTCTCTCTCTCTCTCTCTCTCATAAATACCAGCCCACCACTAATAACATCACTATGGCTTCAGGATAGTGCCATATGTCTACTCTCCCCCCCCCCCCCGTCTCTCTCTCTCTCTCTCTCTCTCTCTCTCTCTCTCTCTCTCTCTCTCTCTCTCTCTCTCTCTCTCTCTCTCTCATAAATACCAGCCCACCACTAATAACATCACTATGGCTTCAGGATAGTGCCATATGTCTACTCTCCCCCCCCCCGTCTCTCTCTCTCTCTCTCTCTCTCTCTCTCCTCTCTCTCTCTCTCTCTCTCTCTCTCATAAATACCAGCCCACACCACTAATAACATCACTATGGCTTCAGGATAGTGCCATATGTCTACTCTCTCCCCCCCCCCCCCCCCCCCCTCTCTCCTCTCTCTCTCTCTCTCCTCTCTCCTCTCTCTCTCTCTCTCTCTCTATCCTCTCTCTCTCTCTCACTCTCTCTCTCTCTCTCATAAATACCAGCCCACCACTATTAACATCACTATGGCTTCAGGATAGTGTCATATGTCTACTCTCCCCCCCCCCCCCCCTCTCTCTCTCTCTCTCTCTCTCTCTCTCTCTCTCTCCTCGTCTGCGCATCTACGTATCTATCTTATTACACACCTAACTACATATCTTTTATTAACCCTGATTTCTTTGATTACTTACTCTATTGACTGCATAATGCTTCTCTCTCTCTCTCTCTCTCTCGCTCTCTCTCACTCACTCACTCACTCACTCACTCACTCACTCACTCTCTCTCTCTCTCTCTGGTAATTCACCGGATAAATTAACATACTTTCCCTTCCCCTTTCCTTCCCCTTAATTAGAGTTCATTTTTTCCGCACGAATTTCCGATCAAAACCCCATATGGGCTACAACACTGTAACTATTGTGTTTTCAAATAAAGCACACACTGATAGTTATGCAAAGTGCTTCAATCGTTTATGTGTGCTAATGTGAACAAATAAACGATTGAAATATTTAATATGTGTATATTTGCTTCGCTATATTTTGCACATGGCGTCTCTTATTTCCTTTTGGCTAACACTAGACGACTTTATTGAACTTTGAAACGAGGTCTAAGCTTCGGGGAACCAACTACTGTACCATAATTAAGCCTCTGACTCCCACAGATCCTTCCTAAACTGAATTATATTGTGTAAGGATAACCTGAATTAGAGGAGGAAACGCACCATTGCATACCTTTTGTCTACGAGAGGCCATTCCAGAGTTGAAAACAAAACATTATCTAAAGTTAGCTAGAATACATGGCATCAAAATATTATTAGACTGATAAAATGTTCATGTAATATTTATTTATCCTTGAATATGATACATATTACTTACACTGACTGCAACACGCTTATGGGGGGTGACCTGCTTTTTTGTTATTTCTGTAATTTTCTCTCTTTCTCTGGCTTGTATCCATTTGGCCCCATTCAGCCTACTGTTTTAAGACGTTTATCCCCATCTAGGTGTCGATTTCTTCCTGGCGAGCGATAGCGAGCCAGCATTATATGAAAAAATCCGGCTGCGCCGGAGACATTTTTCTATCGAAAAATGTACAAATTTAGCCTGCTGTCAAACAAAAATAAAAAATATGCTGGCTCGCTGCCGCTCACCAGTAAAAAATTGACACCTGGATGGGGATAAACGTCTTAAAACAGAAGGCTGAATGGGGCCAAATGGATACAAGCCAGAGAAAGATAGAAAAGGCCAGAACAAAAACAGGTCACCCACCTTAATGATAGCCAAAACAAATTAAATGGTGATATAGTTTTTTTAACATATCAGGGACTCATCTTTTGACTAACATGGCACAGAAAACGTGCTTTAACCCCTTCAGTACCGTTGACGTCCTTTTTATTATATTTTGGCAACAATTAGACGATTTTATTGGGTATGTGAAAGACCTCTAGCAATTAATATACCTCCAACTCACTCATGTATCCCTTTTAACTCCCACAGATCGTTCTTAAGCTGCATAACATCGTCCAAATATATAGCTAAAATAACACAACACAGACTTCCCCAGTACTGAAAGGGATAAGAATAGGGCCCTTTGTCTCCTTCCCACCCATCATCATCTCCAAATCCCATACCTAATCCGGATTCACCAAAACACCTCCATCTCCATCAGCCAAGAACGCCAGCCACCGCACCATCGCCAATTAATGGTTCACTTTTTGGACGATTTTTGCATGTATTCATTATTTGTCTAGTGTTTAGTTCCTCCCTAGACCTCCATCAAATAAAAAAAAAAAAATCCATTAGATCCCCCTTCTAGATTAATTTGTACATTTTTCGGTAGAAAAATTTCCCGGCCGAAGGCCGGTTCTTCCAACATTACAGGCTCACTATCGTTCGCCAGAGACAAAATCGACACCTAAATAGCACAAAAGGTCTAAATATTGATGAAGAAATAGGGCGAAAGGTTTTAAAATCGACTAACTAATGGGGCAAACACCTTAACATCTGAAAACTAATGGGGCTAAACATGAGGGAGAAAATGGTCCAGAAAAGCGGCCCATCCCTCCTTAAATAAACCCGCGTTCGAATCCCACCCGCGACCCTTGCGTTATTATGGCATTGAGGCCAAATTCCCGTATCGGTACTGTAAAATCCGGAGTCCATAGCGCACCGAAAAAGGACCGGAGAGAGAGAGGAAGGGAGGGAGGGAGGGAGGGAGGGAGGGAGGTGAGTAGCAGAAGAGGCCGGCCGTCGATAAGGATAATTTGAGATGGCTTGCTGATAACAGTCGCCATATTGGATACTCAACGAAGCCATAGTCTTATATTTCAACCCATATATATCCACCAAATCACACTTATACTATCAATTCGTTGTATTTCATCCATAATCTCATACTCAATGTAAGCAGAGCATTAGAAGTCAAGGAAAAATGGCGAGATATATGGACAAATGGGCACAGAAATGACTACCAAGATGGCGTTCAGTCTCCCCCAAGAGGCGCGTTTTCTGCGGGAGAAGTGGCGGGTCGGCAGCCATGACAGATAGAAACAAATGAGGGCGGGCTTGCGCGCGGGGCGGCGGCGGCGGCGGCGGCGGCGGCACCCACGAAATACCCCTGAAAGAAATAATTACGCCGAACTAATGGAGGAGCCGACCCATCGCGTTCCATCGCCTGCATCTCGTCCTCGTTTCGTGATTTATGGAGCTCTTCCGTCCGCCGGCTTGCGCGAGACCCCGAGGCCACGAATAATAAAGATCGGGCAGGATGGGTCTTTGTGCTTAGCCGAACCAGTAACAGATTATACCTCCCCTGAGTAGTTATCTCCATAATTGCCTTTAAAAAGTTTGTTCCTTACTCGTATTTGGTCTTGCATCTTTCACATGCAATAATATTAGAATTTCATCTGTTATGCTGTAGGTTAGATTGGGCTATCTTGATTAGGTTATCCTTATATGTAATTTAGTTAGGTTAGTTAGGTTACATTTGGTTAGGTTAGTTTACTTAAGATAGTAATATTAGGAAAACTGAAACCGGTTAAGGGGGGTGACCTGTTTTTGTTTTGTCCTTTTCTATCTTTCTCTGGCTTGTATCCATTTGGCCCCATTCAGCCTACTGTTTTAAGACGTTTATCCCCATCCAGGTGTCAATTTTTTACTGGTGAGCGGTAGCGAGCCAGCATATTTTTTATTTTTGTTTGACAGCAGGCTAAATTTGTACATTTTTCGATAGACAAATGTCTCCGGCGAAGCCGGATTTCTTCATATAATGCTGGCTCGCTATCGCTCGCTAGGAGGAAATCGACACCTAGATGGGGATAAACGTCTTAAAATAGTTGGCTGAATGGGGCTGAATGGATACAAGCCAGAGAAAGAGAGAAAAGGACAGAACTAACCAAAAGCAGGTCACCCCCCTTAAGTTAGGTTAGTTTAGTAATGATATTAAACATTGTATTACGTTACTGCAGGGGTGTCTGTCAAACCAGGGCAGCATTGTTTGAAAAATTTAATAAATATGAGAAAGAAAACAAGAAAATGAAAATGAAAGAAATATGAGAAGGAAAACAAGAACATGAAAATGAAAGAAATATGAGAAGGAAAACAAGAAAATGAAAATTAAAGAAATGTGAGAAGAAAAACAAGAAAATGAAAATGAAAGAAATATGAGAAGGAAAACAAGAACATGAAAATGAAAGAAATATGAGAAGGAAAACAAGAAAATGAAAATGAAAGAAATATGAGAAGGAAAACAAGAAAATGAAAATGAAAGAAATATGAGAAGGAAAACAAGAAAATTAAAATGAAAGAAATATGAGAAGGAAAACAAGAAAATTAAAATTAAAGAAATATGAGAAGGAAAACAAGAAAATGAAAATGAAAGAAATATGAGAAGGAAAACAGGCAAATTAACCTGAAATAAATATGAGAAGGAATACAGGCAAATTAACCTGAAATAAATATGAGAAGGAATACAGGCAAATTAACCTGAAATAAATATGAGAAGGAATACAGGCAAATGAAAATGCAAGAAATATAAGAAGGAAAACAAGAAAATGAAAATGAAAGAAATATGAGAAGGAAAACAAGAAAATGAAAATGAAAGAAATATGAGAAGGAAAACAAGAAAATGAAAATGAAAGAAATGTGAGAAGGAAAACAAGAAAATGAAAGAAATATGAGAAGGAAAACAAGAAAATAAAAATGAAAGAAATATGAGAAGGAAAACAAGAAAATGAAAATAAAAGAAATATGAGAAGAAAAACAAGATAATGAAAATTAAATAAATCTGAGAAGGAAAACAAGAAAATGAAAATGAAAGAAATCTGAGAAGGAAAACAAGAAAATGAAAATGAAAGAAATATGAGAAAGAAAACAAGAAAATTAAAATGAAAGAAATATGAGAAGGAAAACAAGAAAATGAAAATGAAAGAAATATGAGAAGGAAAACAAGAAAATGAAAATGAAAGAAATATGAGAAGGAAAACAAGAAAATTAAAATTAAATAAATATGAGAAGGAAAACAAGAAAATGAAAATGAAATAAATATGAGAAGGAAAACAAGAAAATGAAAATGAAAGAAATATGAGAAGGAAAACAAGAAAATTAACATGAAATATATATGAGAAGGAAAACAAGAAAATGAAAATGAAAGAAATATGAGAAGGAAAACAAGAAAAGTAACATGAAATAAATATGAGAAGGAAAACAAGAAAATAAAAATGAAAGAAATATGAGAAGTAAAACAAGAAAAGTAACATGAAAGAAATATGAGAAGGAAAACAAGAAAATGAAAATTAAATAAAGATTGTTTTGATCATCATATCATTTCCTACGACATAATTTGAACTATAAACCATGATGTTTTCCTTACATATTATACAATGTTACAGACTCAATAATTATCTTGGCTTTCGTTTGTTTCGTACGTTAGTTTTTCCCCCCTATGTGGATGAGAGAGACAAAAGGAAAAACTGCCTGTGACGAGTGCCTCTCCCAGAGTTGAAAGAGTGACAAGGCCAAAATCAAGGAATGTTCGAGCCAAAATGCCTGCACACACGGAGTTTGACGCAATGTAAATCATAGGATGAGGGAAATATGGATTCAGGGAGAGAGTTCCAGAGCTCAGCTGTAGAGTAGAAATGTTGGGAATATCGTTTCATTCTTGGGTTGGAGAGTAGGGGTGGGTTGAGTTATTTAGATTAATTCGGTCAGCTAAATTATCCAGAATAACCACTGGAATATTTTATATTAAAAAAGGCAAAACAATACGTTCCCACACAAAAATCCGGTTTGGCCATCAACAAAGCCTTACAACCGGCTCTGCGTTAAATCGGATCCGGCCGTTGTGTGCTTAATTATAAATATAGGTGCAAACAATCCCGTAGCTCGCGTGTGTTCTTTGTCCGGGGGAGATTATTATTAGGACCGGGGATGGAGGGGTACAGGGGAGTCCAATAGTCCAGGTGGACTTTCACAACTTTGTATTTTATAAACCCTTCTTGATAAACGAAATCAATATTCACCGACAACATTGAATCAAGTTTGCAGCTTTGTGGTCATTTAATCTAAGGACTTATTTTGTGATGATCGATAATCTAGTAGTGTGTGGGTAAAAGTGTAAAGTAATTATATAACTATTCAAAGGATTTGATACAACAGAAGACCCAGTGTAGCAATAGCTACAAGGATACATTAATTATATAATGAACGATTAATATTTTGGTTTATATATATATATATATATATATATATATATATATAGAGAGAGAGAGAGAGATGGGGGGGGGGGGGACCACTACATAACCTGGAGCTAAGATGTAAACACAGCCGCGCCCCTCCAACACCTACCTACAGCCACTAACAAAACTTACTGCATATCTTTCATTTGTCTTGAGATTGACAAGCAAATGTAATTGGCTTTTAACTGTGTTGGTGGTGTAATGGTTTAGATGTTTATGATCTGGGTGTGGTGTTCCGAGTTCGAATCCCGAGAGGACCATATGTTTTCATTAGTTTATTCAAGTACATTGGGGTTTGTAATGGATGATTAATGTTAAGAACGGGGTGTTCCTTTATTTACAATAAATTATAAACATTGTTTTATAATCGAAGGCGTTCTGTAGTGCGAAAGGAAATCACTGGTGATATCAAACTTACTGGCTGTCAATAATGGAACATTCTTATATTTACATACTATATCAACGATCATTATATTGTCATTTACAAGTTTCGCTCACTATAGTCTATTTGTTTCCAGCTGATGGTAAATTGAATCCCTTAGTAACTGATGTCTCGATACTTAATGGACAAATATGAAACCACTATGGCTGTGCGTCGTATTAATGCCAAGTTTTCGTAATTAACAGCATATCTCGCTACAAAATCTACCTTATAACCGAGTACAAAAAGAGAGAATATGTCAATTTAGTCTCAGCTGGAAAAAACTAGACTATAGTATCAATGTAAACAAATATGTATTAATATTTATGACATTTGTTTTACCATTGGTGCTTGTGTTCCGATGGTCTATATATTACACTCCTTCAAAATTAACCATGTATATCAAATTACGTGGATTATAAATGCGTTTTCACTGGCATACGTTCATAGTGAGTCATATTTAGCTATGGTGTGTTATGTTATGATCATATTCCACAATCTCTCACTCAAACACTTGCACATCCTATTCTCCAAGAGCAGCTGTCTATGCTCCCCCACCACCACCACCACCCCATAAACTTGTATTTATTTATGTATGTACTAAGGCACATACCCCATTGCTGGAGGTGGTTGACACAAGACAGAGCCCGAACAGAAACAACATTTAAAGTTTCTCTTCTCCGGGTCCGGGACCACTTTCGCGTTCCCTCGCCTGTTTCTCTGTCTTGTCGAGTAGGAGCATTCTACAAAGGGAGGAGGATTCCTAGCCCCCTGCCCCCATAAAAACCTCATAAACTTAACATAATGAAATAAATAAGAGCTCCGAACTTTTGCGGTGGCCTGTATCGTGGGTGGAGAGATAATAAGTGGTTCGCGGGTTATATTAACTCCGCTTCACCCTCCACCAATGCCAGGTTAAGGGGAGGTTTTTAGTTTGGTCCCTAGATATCCATCAAGCTTAAGATTACACCCCCTTGAGCCCCTTTCAAGATAAATTTGTAAATTTTTCGGTAGAAAAATGTCCCGGCTGAAAGCCGGTTCCTCTTAAATTACAGGCTCGCTATCGCTCGCCAGGATAAAATCGACATCTAAATGGCACGAAAGGTCTTAAAATTGACAGAAATGGGTTGAAAGTTCTTATAATCGTCAAAATAATGGGGCAAACGTTTTAAATTTAGAAAAACAATGAAGCTAAACATGAGGGAGAAAGGAGTCAAGAAAAAAATCCTTCAAGTGGAAATCTCCCCTTAAGGTAATTATTATTTATAGAGCGGCCTATCATAAGCTAAAGGGACCCAGGCGTTTATCATAATTCATACCCGGGCAGTAGTGATCATCTGGCTTAACCCCTTCTGTACCAACGACGTCTTTAATATTATAGTTTAGCTACGTTTAGGCAATTCTATTCAACTTAGGAGGGTCATCTAGCAATTCAAAGGCTACACTCTCTGGCTTAACCCTTTCTGTACCGGCGATGTCTTTTATATTATAGCTCAGCGACATTTAAGCAATTTTATTCAGCTTAGGAGGGTCGTCTAGCAATTATAAGAAAGCTACACTCTATCTCAATTCATTCTTTTCGCTACCATATATCCTTCCTATAAGCTTCATAATATAGTCTAAATGTAGCTCAAATCAAATAAATAATACGTCGCCGGTACAGAAGGGGTTAAGGGGAGATGGGCCGTTGTGGTGGTGGTGGTGGTGGTGGCAGGGAGGGAGGGTGGAGTCTTATATATATATATACATTATTAAGTAATTACCGTGGGATGGGTTTAGGCAGGGCGCTCAGACGGTGGGGTGTTAGAGGGATCATAGGAGAGGATACGGTCCACAGAGTTACGGTAGGATCAGGATCAGGTGGATGAGTAACACCCCGTTCTTTAACATTATTATCAAATACAAACCCCAATGTACTTGCATAAACTAATGAAATCATATGGCCCTCCCGGGATTCGAACTCGGGACACCACACCCAGAACATAAGCACCTAAACCATTACACCACCAACAGAGTTGAATCAAACCTTTTATGATAAATTCCAAAATGTTTTCTTTAATTTCATTGGGAGGTGTTTGGTGTTGGGAGTGAAATGAATAAATTAGATTATTCCACTGGTGTATGTATAGTGTGTGAAGTGTGCGTTGACTGCTATTGCACTGATGGATTGGCTCTGGTTGTATGTTGTTTGCAGACAGTGTAAACAGCTCGATCATGCTGATTAGGTGGTAGTGTTGTGCATTCCCTGAGCCACTGGTATACTGGACCTATGATGTCCGTCCTTCCAGAGAGGGGTTGGGAGGTCATGATGAACCCCAGATCAAGTGGGAAAAAAAAATACAAAAACAAATAAAAAAAAGTACCAAACCACTACAACACACTGGCTCAAATAGAGTTCTTGCAACATGACGAACATCTTCAGGACAGATTCATCTGGGTCGACAGAGGGTTGCGCATGCGTACGTGGTATATTTCTCTAGCGGGCTTGCTCTCCTTTAAGGCATACTTCAATTACCACTGACTGGGTAGAGTTAACTAAGTTCGTTCCAAACTTTACTTCACGAGTTTTCAGCCCAGAATTGCCGATAAAAGATGCTGGGAAATCTGGCTCGTGTGACTGTGCCTGGATATGACTACGCAAGAACTAGAAGGCGAGATATCATAAAGGTAGAAGAACGATTTAAAGGACACTATCTGGAATCAAAGGAACGAATGGGGCTGGCTGGGATGGCTTCAGTCTCAGTGGGCAAATATTAACACGGGGAGGTTCGAGTTTAATGAAGAGATAAGCAGATATGATGGTGTGTGAGAGAGAGAGAGAGAGAGAGAGAGAGAGAGAGAGAGAGAGAGAGAGAGAGAGAGAGAGAGAGAGAGAGAGAGAGAGAGAGAGAGAGAGAGAGAGAGAGATGAAGAAGACTTGAAGTAATTATTATATGTCAATGGGAAGATATTATTGGGATGGAATTTGTGCTGTTGGCTACCTAGTATCAGTGCATTACCACAAAGCCCACCAAAACGCCAAATAAACACCCTCATTGTTCCCTGATTAGGCTAAATAGCACCCTATGAATATTAGGCTAAATAGCACCCTATGAATATTAGGCTAAATAGCACCCTATGAATATTAGGCTAAATAGCACCCTATGAATATTAGGCTAAATAGCACCCTATGAATATTAGGCTAAATAGCACCCTATGAATATTAGGCTAAATAGCATCCTATGAATATTAGGCTAAATAGCACCCTATGAATATTAGGCTAAATAGCACCCTATGAATATTAGGCTAAATAGCACCCTATGAATATTAGGCTAAATAGCATCCTATGAATATTAGGCTAAATAGCACCCTATGAATATTAGGCTAAATAGCACCCTATGAATATTAGGCTAAATAGCACCCTATGAATATTAGGCTAAATAGCACCCTATGAATATTAGGCTAAATAGCACCCTATGAATATTCCCATATTCAAAATATGCTACAGGGGGACAATGCCTAGTGAGTTAATTGCTCAGTTACTAACTAATATGTCCCCTACTAACTTCCTAGTCCTGCCACGGACATTAGTTCCAGGGCAGTAGTTCCCTTTCCAATGTTCCCTTACCCACTCTAAACCACTGTTTGGACACTTGATCCTCAGTGTTTTGGAGGACAAGCAGCCTAGAAGGGTCACTATATCTGTTGTTGCTTGATTTCCTTTGTACTCCTTTGTACTCCTTTGTACTCACTAGGTGGCGTTCTGAGAGTGAAGGTCCGAGTCTAGGTGACACAGTGAAGCACTGGAGCGAGGAAGCTTCAGAGATGGGGCTGTTTCGAGCCGTGAGTGAGCAACAAAGCCCCATGCATCCTGCAAAGGCAAGATGGAAGGGGCTGGTTGCAGCTAAAAGTGCTTCACATGTCTCACTCCCTAGACTGGAACGAAACCTCACGGGCTTCGCCGTTCATAACGGCTGCATGTACAGGCTCTCAGCCTTTGCCCGAGAGGGAGTAGTCGGAATATAGAAAAACAAATAACAATAAATAAACAAAATACGATGATGAGTATCACGTATTGTTCTAGCTAACAATAGAGTATTTTAGTCAAAGCGTAAAATCTGTACAATACTTTACTTAGTATTGAGATTGTCTACCACTAGGCAATTCTATCCAGCACAAGAAGGACCCCGAGTGGTTGAGAGGTGAATGTTAACGGATATTATGGAGGGAATTAATTCATATACGTAATACTTTCTCGACATGGAATATAACCGCATGTTTTTCTGCATAGCACACACACACACGCACACGCACACGCACACGCACACGCACACGCACACGCACCGGCAGGGGAAGTTCTCTCAAAAACATTCCCCGGCCGTGAAGGCAAGGTCTGGACGGACCGTCTCGGGGGACCCGCAAAGTCTCCTGCCTACGTCCTACTCCCTCGGGGATATGTAGGCGCTCTTGTTAGCAGCATTATTATTATTATTATTATTATTATTATTATTATTATTATTACACACGCACACACACACACACGTAACACATATATTCACAAGAACAAATGTATCTCTATCTCTCTCTCTCTCTCTCTCTCTCTCTCTCTCTCTCTCTCTCACACACACACACACTTTATACTTTATAGACAGCCCTATTAAACCCTTGGGAAGCCGGTTAATAAGCTCGGTTGAAAATAATTACCTTTGCAGTTTAACAGGCCAGAATAAAGCAGGTTTCAGAATATCCCCAAAACAAGCAAGCCTTTTATTGGGCTGAACTAATTTGTGGGTCTTGATAAGAGGCGCGTCTAGGGTTCGAATCTACCCAAAAAATATACATTAAACCTTTCAGAAACATTTTGTAGTTAAGGGGAGACAGACCGTTTTTCTGGACCCCCTTCTCCCTAATGTTTAGTCCCACTAGTTTTGAGATTTCAAGACGTTGGTTCCATTAGTATGGGGATTTTATGACCTTTCACCCCATTTCTTTGTCAATATTAGGACCCTTCGTGCCATTTAGGTGTCGATTTGATCAAGGCGAGCGATAGCGAGCCTCTAATTTTAGGAGGAATCGGCCTTTGGCCGGGACATTTTTCTACCGAAAAATATACAAATCTATCTAGGGGGTGTTTTTATAAGCTTGATGGAGGTCTAGGGAGGAAACTAAAAACAACTATATGAATGAATTAATTAATAGACCAAACAAACAGCCCCTGTCCCCTTAAGTAGTTAGGCTAACATTAGACGATTGTATTACAGTTAGGGCAGGACCTATAACAATTAATTTAAGGGGTCAGGCGAGTCTAGGGTTCGAATCTACCCAAAACTATACATTAACCCTCTCAGCAACGTGGCGGCTTTTGTTATTGTAGTCTAGCTAACATTAGACGATTTTAAACAGTTTGGGCAGGACCTCTAACAATGAAAGGGGTCTTGATAACAGGCGAGTCTAGGGTTCGAATCTACTCACAAACTATTATTTACCCTTTCGGAATCGTGGCGCCAGATTTATGCTTAATTCTGTCTGACATTAGAGGATTTTAATCCTTTCACGCTTAAGACGCAATTTTGAGCCTATTAGGGATACTTTAAACCCTTTGTTACCATCTGGGGTATTTAGAAACCTTTAGTTTAGTTACTTCAACCTCTGCAGTTGTCTTTGAGTTAGCTGTGGGCAGAAAACTAATTTTGGAGAGGTATTTATAAGAGTGAGAGAACTCTATTTCTTATTGCTAATCTGACAATCTCTGCGTCATAAAAGCGTGAAAGAGTTAAGCAGTTTAGGAAGTACCTATATTCAGCGTCTTTTATTTCCCTTTATATTTGCTAGCATTATGCTTTCATTAATTTCATTGGAGGTGTTTGGTGTTGTGGTGAAATTAATAACACATAGATTATACGATTTTATGCAGTTTAGGCACAACCTCTACCGATCAAAGGGGTACACTTTCCTTTACTGCCTTTCCACTTAGCCTTTACTGCTACATAACGTGTAAAGCCGGTATCACACGAGCCCCTTTTCACTCAACATTTATCCTCAACACAGGTCTGGCAGCTTATGAGGTAAACATTTAATATTTTGCTGTTACCTATAAGCATCTATCCTCAGTCTAGTTTCCGATACCAGTGCAAAATAATCCAGAAATGTTGCTACAGAAAAAAGTTGATCATCGAATGTTGACTATAAAAGCTCTCGTGTGATACCGGCTTTAAATAGACGATTATATAGAAGTGTATTACAGACTACTACCACCACAACCACCACCACCATTACAGAAAATTATATAACCACAACCACAGGCATTGCCATAATGACCACAACCACAACAACCACCACCACTGCCATAATTACTACTACCACAACCACTGCCATAATTACTACTACCACAACCACTGCCATAATTACTACTACCACAACCACTGCCATAATTACTACTACCACAACCACTGCCATAATTACTACTACCACAACCACTGCCATAATTACTACTACCACAACCACTGCCATAATTACTACTACCACAACCACTGCCATAATTACTACTACCACAACCACTGCCATAATTACTACTACCACAACCACTGCCATAATTACTACTACCACAACACTGCCATAATTACTACTACCACAACCACTCCCATATTTACTACTCCCCCAACCACTGCCATAATTACTACTACCACAACCACTGCCATAATTACTACTACCACAACCACTGCCATAATTACTCCCACCACAACCACTGCCATAATTACTACTACCACAACCACTGCCATAATTACTCCCACCACAATCACTGAAATAATTACTCCCACCACAAGAACCACAACAACAACCACCACCACCATTATAACAAATCAAATGACCACAACCACAACTACCACCGTCACAGGCATAATCACTCCCGCCACAAGAACCACAACAACCACAACTACCACCACCCTCCAACCACCAAGAATTTTGATAATAACCTTAGCACCCCCTTCCCTTCCCTCTTCATAATCTGCTGACCTACTCTGACCCCCAATTAATTCGCATTGTGGGTAACAATTGCTTTAATATGCAAAGTGTTTATCGTGTGTAACCACTTCCCCTCTCACTCTAATTCGTTCGCTCTCACTCCCCCCCCCCTCTCTCTCTCGCTCTCTCTCTCTCTCTCTCTCTCTCTCTCGCTCTCTCTCTCTCTCTCTCTCTCTCTCTCTCTCACACACACACACACACACACACACACACACACACACACACACACACACACACACACCACTCTCGCTCTCTCAGATCATTACTTGTAGTAACGTTAAAGTCCCCCAAGATCGAAGAATAATCTAATATTATTTTCGTTGAAAGGTATTTGGTGTTGGAGTGAATTTAATCAAATAGAATACTATAATATTTAGGAGTCGGTCAGTCAGTTGGTCGATCAGGCAACCAGTTAAGTAGTCAATCACCTATTTTATAAGTTAGCCATTTAGTCAATCAATCAATTTTATATTTCAATCAGTGAGCCATTTAGTAAGTCAGCAATTTAATTAGTCAGTCATTCAATTAATCATTAGTCAATCAATCAATTTTATATTTCAATCAGTGAGCCATTTAGTAAGTCAGCAATTTAATTAGTCAGTCATTCAATTAATCATTAGTCAATCAATCAATTTTATATTTCAATCAGTGAGCCATTTAGTAAGTCAGCAATTTAATTAGTCAGTCATTCAATTAATCATTAGTCAATCAATCAATTTTATATTTCAATCAGTGAGCCATTTAGTAAGTCAGCAATTTAATTAGTCAGTCAGCCATTCAATTAATCATTAGTCAATCAATACATTTTATATTTCAATCAGTGAGCCATTTAGTAAGTCAGCAATTTAATCAGTCAGTGAGTCATGCAATTAATCATGCAATAATTCAATCAATCCGTTATTCATGCAACTCAGGTAATCATTCAAGAAACTCGTCAATAATTCAGGTAATCAGTAATTCAATCAATCATGCAAACAGTTAGTGAATCAATCATTAATTCAAACATTTATATAAACAGTCAATGATTCTTTCATAGTTATTTAAAACAGTCAATCAGTCATTCAAACAGTTACTAAATTAATTCAGTCAATCAGTCATTCAAACAGTTATTTAAAACAGTCAATCAGTCATTTACACAGTTATTTAAAACAGTCAATCAGTCATTCACACAGTTATTTAAAAGTCATTCAAACAGTTATTTAAAACAGTCAATCAGTCATTTACACAGTTATTTAAAACAGTCAATCAGTCATTCACAGTTATTTAAAACAGTCAATCAGTCATTCAAACAGTTATTTAAAAGTCAATCAGTCATTCAAACAGTTATTTAAAGCAGTCAATCAGTCATTCAAACAGTTATTTAAAACAGTCAATCAGTCATTCACACAGTTATTTAAAACAGTCAATCAGTCATTCAAACAGTTATTTAAAACAGTCAATCAGTCATTCAAACAGTTATTTAAACAGTCAATCAGTCATTCAAACAGTTATTTAAAACAGTCAATCAGTCATTCAAACAGTTATTTAAAGCAGTCAATCAGTCATTCAAAGTTATTTAAAACAGGCAATCAGTCATTTAAACAGTTATTTAAACAGTCAATCAGTCATTCAAACAGTCAATCAACCATTCAAACAGTCAATCAACCATTCAAACATTTACTTAATTCAGTCAATCAGCCATTAAAACAGTCAACCAGTCATTCAAACTGTTATTTAAAACAGTCAGTCTTTCAAACAGTTACTCAATTCAGTCAATCAGTCATTCACACAGTTATTTAAAACAGTCAATCAGTCATTCAAACAGTTACTCAATTCAGTCAATCAGTCATTCACACAGTTATTTAAAACAGTCAATCAGTCATTCAAACAGTTACTCAATTCAGTCATTCACACAGTTATTTAAAAGTCAATCAGTCATTCAAACATTTATTTAATACAGTCAATCAGTCATTCAAACAGTTACTCAATACAGTCAATCAATCATTCAAACAGTTATTTATAACAGTCAATTAGTCATTCAAACAGTTATTTAAAACAGTCAATCAGTCATTCAAACATATATTTAAAACACTCAATCAGTTATTTAAAACAGTCAATCAGTCATTCAAACATATATTTAAAAGTCAATCAGTTATTTAAAACAGTCAATCAGTCATTCAAACATATATTTAAAACAGTCAATCAGTCATTCAAATATGTATTTAATACAGTCAATCAGTGATTCATACAGTTAGCCATTTAGTTGGTCATTTGATAGTCAGTTATTCATTCTACCGGCCATATAATCAGTCACTTTTATCAGTTTTTCGTTCATTCATTCGTGTATTGTTTAAACCAAATATTCTATAAATTAATTAATTAATCTATTCAAACAATAATTTATCCACCCATGCATTAACAATATCCATTTATCCACTATTTAATTCATATATTAATATAAGTGTGTTGATTTTCGGTGTGAGCATCCTGGGTTCGAATCCCCGGACTACCACATGTGTTTGTTAATTTCATTAATCGAGTTTAGGAGTAAAGTTGGTTAGTGGAGAGAACATAATAATACCTATTCATTTATTAATTAATCCGTATGTCCATTCAATCATTACTTCATTCATTAATTGCTTCTTCTATTCATTCATCCATCCATTCCTTTTTTACTTCACTAATCCATTCATCCAGTCATTAATTCACTAAGTCATCCCTATCATTTATGCGTTCTTCCATCCATTAATATAATACTTCAAAAATTATTTCATCCATGAATCAATTTATTCACTTAAGAATACATTCATATCCACTTCATGCATCAGAATAATTAATTCACCCATTAAATTCTTCAGGCATATAACTAACCCCCCCCCCCCCCCCCAACACGCAGATCAGATGAAGTAGTGAGGGATAAGCCTTTACAACGGCACCTCGTATCTACATTCTACTTTTCCTATTGTTCTGAAGAGTGTAAAAAGGGGAGAAGGAGTGTTGGAGAGAGAGGAAGCTGTTGGAGTGGCTTTGTTATGTGTGTTTAGTCTGTATACGTCGTCAGAATGTCCCCTGACTGGGTGCGAACATGTGAAACATGCTAGGACGTACTACCCCACCCACTAAATGTCCGCCGTGGCAGGGATTCGATCCCGGGTCATGCAGATTCACACGTGAGCATGCTCACCACTCGACCACTCGACGCACACACCAAAATAAAAATAAATTAATAAATAAATAAATAAGAACGGCTATGGTGACATAGTTTTCAATAGAACTCCTTTGTCATTGATCAAATCCAACACGTAATGTATACAGTTTGGATGAAATAATTGATAGAAATAACTTAAAATTGATAGAAATAACTTAAAATTGATAGAAATAACTTAAAATTGATAGAAATAACTTAACATTGATAGAAATAACTTAACATTCAATATCGACTACTTACCTTATATCTTAGGGAAGTCCTGCATTTGCATGATTTCTGTTGCTCTAATTTCTTGTCAGTGATTTTTGCAACAATCCCATTAACCTAGAAAAGAAGGAAAAATACGTTAACATATAAAAAATGGCATATTGGAAAATTTCAAGTGAATATTGGGGAGCATCTGGCTAGGGACGCAGTTTGTTTTGTGTTATAGATGATCAATTCTGTATTCCTGTTATTAAGGGAGCCCACATCACTTGTTTTTGTCTTTCTCTCCCTCTCTCTTTGGCTTGTATCCATTCGGCCCCATTCAGCCTACTGTTTCAAGACGTTTACCCAATCCAGGTGTCAATATTTTCCTGGCGAGCGGTAGCGAGCCAGCATATATATATATACTTGTTTTGACAGCAAGCTAAATTTGTACATTTTTCGACAGAAAAATTTCTCCGGCGAAGCCGGATTTCTTCATGCAATGCTGGCTCGCTATCGCTCGCCAGGAAAAAATCGACACCTGGATGGGGATAAAATTCATAAAACAGTTGGCTGAATGGGGCTGAATGGATACAAGCCAGGGAAAGAGAGAAAGAGCGAGAAAGATAAAAAAAAAACCCGGTGACCCCCCCCTTAATCGAGGGCAAAACTATAATCTATCTTAGCTTTTGTACTGAAGTGACCCCCCCCCCCCCCCCCCACACACACACACACATTTTTTCTCGATCTTGAACTCCCTAAAGACAACTGGTTCAAGGTAAACATATACCTTATTATGATGATTCAATATGATAAGAGTCCAGATATGTCGTCCCCCAACCTAACGCAATCATAAATGAAGTTTAAGTTTTCAGGGTGGTAAATTTGCCATATGGAAAGAGTCAACCAGTAACAAAGTATGACAATTTGACTATCTGAATTACAATAAGCTAAGGGGCATATTTATAGATTCATCATACTTGAGCGAGTTACTTGCTCCCAGGTGATCCCTTCCTTTATAACCTTATATTTGTCTTCAAAATTCATGAATCAAACTCTGTTTACATAAACTGTGTTACACTTGAAATATGAATATAAAATGTAATTATATTTCGTAATGATATTTATCAACAGACAACAGTCAGCTGCAATATTGAATCTCAATGTTTAAAATTTTTAAAAGGTCTCATATAGAAGTTATTATAATTATAATAATAATAATAATAATTATAATACAAATTATTATTATTGTTTCAATATTATCACTATTACTATAGTTTACTACTACTACTACTACTACTACTACTACTACTACTACTACTACTACTACTACTACTACGGTACAACAACTTCAAGTAATAATAATAAATAACTTACAAATAAGAAAGTTGAACATGAATTAATAATATAACTATGTATGATCATCGAGTTAATTTTATGTGAGATATTAAAGACAGGCGCACACAAAAAGAAAAACAAAACAAAAGAAATAGAAAATAAGTTGCTATACAGGTCACATGTAACAAAAAAGTATAAAAACAGAAAAAACCCCACACACACAGGTTTAAGGGGGATGGGCCAGTTTTCTGGACCATTTTCTCTCTCATGTTTAGCCCCATTAGTTTTCAGATGTTAAGATGTTTGCCCCATTAGTTAGTCGATTTTAAGACCTTTCGCCCCATTTCTTTGTCAATATTTAGACCTTTCGTGCTATTTAGGTGTCGATTTTTTCCCTGGCGAACGATAGTGAGCCTGCAATGTTGGAAGAACCGGCCTTCGGCCGGGACATTATTCTACCGACAAATTTACAAATTAATCTAGAAAGGGGATCTAATGGATTTTTTTTTTTTTTTAATTTGATGGAGGTCTAGGGAGGAAACTAGAAAAATAACGAATACATGCAAAAATCGCCCAAAAAGTGAACCATCCCCCCTTAAGTAGTGAACCATCCCCCCTTAAGTAGTGAACCATCCCCCCTTAAGTAGTGAACCATCCCCCCTTAAGTAGTGAACCATCCCCCCTTAAGTAGTTTCTGGCTAACTGTGTTCGTGGCGTAATGGCTTAGATGCTTATGTTCTGGGTGTGGTGCCCCGAGTTCGAATCCCGGGAGGACAATATGCTTTCATTAATTTATTCAAGTGCATTGGGGTTTGTAATGGCGGATTAATGTTAAGAACGGGGTGTTCCTTAAAGGGTTTCACCTGCTTTTTCGTTCTCTCCTTTTCTCTTTCTCTCTTTCTTTGGCTTGTCTCCAATCGGCCCCAATTCAACCTACTGTTTTAAGACGTTTATCCCCATCCAGGTGTCGATTTTTTCAGGCGAGCGAAAGCGAGCCAGCATTGTATGAAGAAATGCGGCTTCGCCGGAGACATTTTCTAACGAAAAATGTACAAATTGAGACTGCTGTCAAAAAAAAATAAAAATATATGCGGGCTCGCTGCCGCTCGCCAGGAAAAACCGACACCTGGATAGGGATAAACTTCTTAAAACAGTAGGCTATATGGGGCCAAATGGATACAACCTAGAGAGAGAGAAAAAAAAACGAGGTGGGTCCCCTTAATTTCATTATCGATTATATTTATAGCCTATATACTAGTAGGAAGAACCTTTGGGAGTCTATAAAAGGCTAAGATAGATAGCTTAAGGGGAGATGGGTCGTTTTTCTGGTCCCCTTTCTCCCTCGTGTTAAGCCCCATTTGTTTTGATATTATATTACATTCGGCCCATTAGTTTGGCGATTTTCACACTTTTCGCCCCATTTCGTTGTCAATGTTAAGACCTTTCGTGCCATTTAGGTGTCGATTTTTTCCTGGTGAGCAACAGCGAGCCTGAATGTTTTAGAGGAACCTGCCTTCGGCCGGGACATTTTTCTACCGAAAAATTTACAAATTTATCTTGAAGGGGGGTCTAGGGGTGTTTGTCTGAGCTTGAGGGAGGTCTAGCGAGGAAAGTAAGACATACAAATAGAAGGGGGATCTAATGGATGTTCTTTTTAAGTTTGATGGAGGTCTAGGGAGGAAGCTAGACAAATAATGAAAACATGCACAAGTCGCTCAAAAAGTGAACCATCCCCCCTAAATAGCATTGACCATGGTTTATAAGGAAAATGAAGGAAAAATCAAAATGGTGAAAATTAATGAAGAACTTGACAGAACCATAAGATAAACACATATAAAGGATTGTATTAGGCTATATATAAACACATATAAAGGATTGTATTAGGCTATATATAAACACATATAAACACATATAAAGGATTGTATTAGGCTATATATAAACACATATAAAGGATTGTATTAGGCTATATATAAACATATATAAAGGATTGTATTAGGCTATATATAAACACATATAAACACATATAAAGGATTGTATTAGGCTATATATAAACACATATAAACACATATAAAGGATTGTATTAGGCTATATATAAACAAATATAAACACATATAAAGGATTGTATTAGGCTATATATAAACACATAAACACATATAAAGGACTGTATTAGGCTATATATAAACACATATAAACACATATAAAGGATTGTATTAGGCTATATATAAACACATATAAAAACATATAAAGGATTGTATTAGGCTATATATAAACACATATAAACACATATAAAGGATTGTATTAGGCTATATATAAACACATATAAACACATATAAAGGATTGTATTAGGCTATATATAAACATATAAAGGATTGTATTAGGCTATATATAAACACATATAAAGGATTGTATTAGGCTATATATAAACACATATAAACACATATAAAGGATTGTATTAGGCTATATATAAAAACATATAAACACATATAAAGGATTGTATTAGGCTATATATAAACACATATAAAAACATATAAAGGATTGTATTAGGCTATATAAACACATATAAACACATATAAAGGATTGTATTAGGCTATATATAAACACATATAAACACATATAAAGGATTGTATTAGGCTATATATAAACATATAAAGGATTGTATTAGGCTATATATAAACACATATAAAGGATTGTATTAGGCTATATATAAACACATATAAACACATATAAAGGATTGTATTAGGCTATATATAAAAACATATAAACACATATAAAGGATTGTATTAGGCTATATATAAACACATAAAAACATATAAAGGATTGTATTAGGCTATATATAAACACATATAAACACATATAAAGGATTGTATTAGGCTATATATAAACACATATAAACACATATAAAGGATTGTATTAGGCTATATATAAACACATATAAACACATATAAAGGATTGTATTAGGCTATATATAAACACATATAAAGGATTGTATTAGGCTATATTTAAACACATATAAACACATATAAAGGATTGTATTAGGTTATATATAAACACATAAACACATATAAAGGATTGTATTAGGCTATATATAAACACATATAAACACATAAAGGATTGTATTAGGCTATATATAAACACATATAAACACATAAAGGATTGTATTAGGCTATATATAAACACATATAAACACATATAAAGGATTGTATTAGGCTATATATAAACACATATAAACACATATAAAGGATTGTATTAGGCTATATATAAACACATATAAACACATATAAAGGATTGTATTAGGCTATATATAAACACATATAAAGGATTGTATTAGGCTATATTTAAACACATATAAACACATATAAAGGATTGTATTAGGTTATATATAAACACATAAACACATATAAAGGATTGTATTAGGCTATATATAAACACATATAAACACATATAAAGGATTGTATTAGGCTATATATAAACACATATAAACACATATAAAGGATTTTAATAGGCTATATATAATTAAGAAGGATTAAGGGGGTGACCTGCTTTTTGTTATTTCTGTCCTTTTCTCTCATTCTCTGGCTTGTATCCATTCGGCCCCATTCAGCCAACTATTTTAAGAAGTTTATCCCCATCTAGGTGTCGATTTCTTCCTGGCGAGCGATAGCGAGCCAGCATTATATGAAGAAATCCGGCTTCGCCGAACACATTTTTCTATCGAAAAATTTACAAATTTAGCTTGCTGTCAAACAAAAATTAAAAATATGCTGGCTGGCTACCGCTCACCAGTAAAAAATTGACACCTGGATGGGGATAAACGTCTTAACCCTTTCACGCTCATATGACGCAGAGGTTGCCAGATTAGCAATAAGAAATAGAGCTCTCTCACTCTTATAATTACCTCTCCAAAATTAGTGTTCTGCCCACAGCTAACTCAAAGACAACTGCAGAGGTTGAAGTAACTAAAGTAAAGATACACCTGATGGTAACAAAGGCTTTAAAGTATCCCTAATAGGTTCAAAATTGCGTCATATGTCGGAGAGGGTTAAAACAGTAGGCTGAATGGGGCCAAATGGATACAAGCCAGAGAAAGATAGAAAAGGACAGAACAAAAACAGGTCACCCCCCTTAATGCTTAAAACACACACGCTCACACACAAACCCAAGCGGTGGTGTGTTTATCGGTACACACGTTAATTATGCATGCTTACGAGTACATTTTTCGATATTTAAACCTGCTTACGAGTACATTTTTCGATTTTTAAACCTAAATATAACTATCTAGATAAAACTTAACCTAACCTAACCTAACCTAACTTACCTAACGTAACCGAAAACACTGAATGTCAACGTATTTTAAAGAGGTGAGTACACTTAAACTGTCGCCCTAAACCTCATGTACGTACCTGCAAACCTACATATTTAGTCAATTTTGTACTTTTAAGCACACCACCGCTTGTCCACATACACACACACACACACACACACACACACACACACACACACACACACAAGCAAATAATTAACAGGACACGATGAAAATAAAACAAAAAAAATATCGCAAAAAAAAATGAGTATCCTGCACTGTCAAAAGGTATGGGGTTAAAAAGGTACGAAAAAGGTAATTAAAGTGTCCAATAATATTGTATCCCAATGTAGATAGCTATGTTGGTAGTAAGGTAGAAAGGTATAGCACTTTATATACCCAATGATTTTAACCCTTACTGTACCGGCGACGTCTTATTTAATTTGATTCTGGCAATGATTAGACGATGTTATTCAGCTTAGGAAGGACCTCTAGCAACAATAAGGCTTTAAACTACCTCAACCAACCCTTTTATAACTACCACAGATCCTTCCTAGGCTGCATAATCTCGTCTAAATATCGCTAGCCTATAATACAACACACGTCGCTGGTACTCAAAGGGTTAAGGGGAGATATCCACTTGAGGGATTTTTTTCTTGAATCCTTTCTCCCTCATGTTTAGCCCCATTGCTTTTCTAATTTTAAGACGTTCGCCCCATTATTTTGACGATTGTAAGAACTTTCGACCCATTTCTGTCAATTTTAAGACCTTTCGTGCCATTTAGGTGTCGATTTTATCCTGGCGAGCGATAGCGAGCCTGTAATATAAGAGGAACAGGCTTTCACCCAGGACATTTTTCTACCGAAAAATGTACAAATTTATCTTGAAAGGGGCTCAAGGGGGTGTAATCTTAAGCTTGATGGATATCTAGGGACCAAACTAAAAACCTCCCCTTAATACACCTCGGTTGTTTTTTGTTTTTTTTTACAGTATGGAAGATATGAGGGGCTGGGGTCGTGTGAAAATAAAAGAGTGAGAGAGCTAGAGATTATTGCCAGAGTGGTAGGAGATACGGAAATTACTGCCAGCATGAGTTGGCAAGAGAGAGGGAGAGGTGGGGGGGGGGGTATAGTGCAATTAGGCATT
Organism: Paralithodes platypus; assembly: GCA_032716605.1. Taxonomy (NCBI): domain Eukaryota; kingdom Metazoa; phylum Arthropoda; class Malacostraca; order Decapoda; family Lithodidae; genus Paralithodes; species Paralithodes platypus. The sequence continues at coordinate 16,374,392 of CM064571.1, forward strand.
AAGGGGACAGTGGCTGATTTTTTGGTCTATTATTCATTTATTCATATATTTTTTAGTTTCCTCCCTAGACCTCCATCAAGCTTAGAAAAAAAAACCCTAGAACCCCCCCCCCCCGTAAAGATAAATTTGTAAATTTTTCGATAGAAAAATTTCCCGGCCAAAGGTCGGCTTCTCTTAAAATTACAGGCTCGCTATCGCTCACCAGGAAAAAATTGACACCTAAATGGCACCAAATATCTTAAAAATTGACAATTAAATGGAGCGAAGGGTGTTAAATTCGCCAAACAAATGGGCCGAACGTGTAAATTTCAAAACTAATGGGGCTAAACACGAGGGAGAAAGTGGTCCAGAAAACCGGCCCATCCCCCCTTAATAGAAAAGACGAAATTGCGTATTAAGTAGAGGGTAGGAGTGTAACCACTAGCTACCAGTGGGGATTCGAACCCTAGTCTTTCAGATGAAAACCTAGGGTGTTACCTCTGCTCCACTCTAGTTTAAAAGTGTTCAATAATTTTCAGTTACTGCTGATTAAGGGGGAACTTTAGTTTGCTCCCTAGGCCTCGATCAAGCTTAAGGGAGCCCACCTCGCTTGTTTTTATCTTTCTCTCCCTCTCTCTTTGGCTTGTATCCATTCGGCCCCACTCAGCCTACTGTTTTAAGACGTTTACCCCCATCCAGGTGTCAATATTTTCCTGGCGAGCAGTAGCAAGCCAGCATATATATATTTTGTTTTGTTTTACAGCTAGCTAAATTTGTACATTTTTCGATAGAAAAATTGCCTCCTGCGAAGCCGGATTTCTCCATACAATGCTGGCTCGCTATCGCTAGCCAGGAACAAATCGACACCTGGATGGGGATAAACGTCTTAAAACAGTTGGCTGAATGGGGCCAAATGGATACTAGTCAGAGAAAGAGAGAAAAGGAGAGAAAGATAAAAAAAACAAAAACAGGTGACCCCCCCTTAAAAAGAATACCACCAAGACCACCCTTCGAGATAAATGTGTACATTTGTCGGTAGAAAAATGTGTCCCGGCCGGTTCCTTCTACTGTAAATTACCCACATTATATTTCCTGCCATACATAAGAGCACGGGATGGGTATACGAAATAATGAGGGTAACTGTACTATACGAATTAATGAGGGTAACTGTACTATACGAATTAATGAGGGTAACTGTACTATACGAAATAATGAGGGTAACTGTACTATACGAAATAATGAGGGTAACTGTACTATACGAAATAATGAGGGTAACTGTACTATACGAATTAATGAGGGTAACTGTACTATACGAATTAATGAGGGTAACTGTACTATACGAATTAATGAGGGTAACTGTACTATACGAATTAATGAGGGTAACTGTACTATACGAATTAATGAGGGTAACTGTACTATACGAAATAATGAGGGTAACTGTACTATACGAATTAATGAGGGTAACTGTACTATACGAAATAATGAGGGTAACTGTACTATACGAATTAATGAGGGTAACTGTACTATACGAATTAATGAGGGTAACTGTACTATACGAAATAATGAGGGTAACTGTACTATACGAATTAATGAGGGTAACTGTACTATACGAATTAATGAGGGTAACTGTACTATACGAATTAATGAGGGTAACTGTACTATACGAAATAATGAGGGTAACTGAACTATACGAATTAATGAGGGTAACTGTACTATACGAATTAATGAGGGTAACTGTACTATACGAATTAATGAGGGTAACTGTACTTTATGCATTGTGGAGGCCTAATCATGTATAGGTAATTTAAGGGGAGATTTCCACCTGGAGGATTTTTTTCTGAACCTCTTTCTCCCTCATGTTTAGCCCCATTGCTTGTGAGATTTAAAGACGCTTGCCCCATTAGTTTGGCGATTTTAAGAACCCTCGCCCCATTTCTGTCAATTGTAAGACCATTCGTGCCATTTAGGTGTCGATTTTTTCCTGGCGAGCGATAGTGAGCCTGTAATTTAAGGGAAACCGGCCTTCGGCCGGGACATTTTTCTATCGAAAAATGTACAAATTTATCTTGAAAGGGGGTCAAGGGGGAGTAATTTTAAGCTTGATGGAAGTCTAGGGAATCAACTAAAAACCTCCCCTTAATGTAATGGCAACAATCAGTAGTACAGAGCATCACACTCATCTCTCTCTCTCTCTCTCTCTCTTTCTCATTGAAGTAGAGAAGACAGCTCAGAAATTATTTGGTTATGTTAAGAGGCAATTTTAGTATAGACATAAGGAAATAGTCCTCACACTTTACAACGCTCTGATACGGCCTCTCCTGGAGTATGCTGTTCAATTCTGGTCTCCAGCACTCAGGAAAGATATAGAGCGACTGGAAAGAGTACAAGCTTGGGCTACAAAGCTCATTCCATCGCTTAGAAGAATGAGCTATGAGGACCGGTTGAGAGCTCTTGATCTCTTTCCGTTGGAGACACGCATACTACGAGGTCAGCTCATTGAAGTTTAAAACAATACTTAATGGGTTCGACAATGTGGATTATAGCAAAATGTTTAGTCTCAATATGAATACAACACGCAAGCATGGCTGGAAATTAGAACTAAAAAGGTTCAGCACTAGTATCTGTGGATTTTTTTTCACATATAATATCTGTTCTACCTGGAACAAAATTCCTTCTGAAGTTGTAAATAGTTCTTCAATAGAGCAGTTCAAGAAGAGTGTAGATAGTATTTTGCACACTCTGTAAAGAGTGTAGTGCACTCAACAACAGTCTCTCTCTCCTTCCACTTCGAGTATCTCCTCGGAATGGACCGCAAGGTCTCTGAGATACTAACTATGCCTTGTAACTCTCAGTCTGCCGTGTCCTGTCGTGTTATGTCATGTTTACTGATGTTAGCTCCAGCAGAAACAAATGGGCTGGGCTAATTTTACACACCATTTCCATTTTCTTTAAGGGGTGTCTGATATTATTAGTATTTCTTCTCCACGTTATTCTTGTTATTGTTCTCATCCTCCGTGTTACTAGTACTTGGAACCTCGAGGTCAATTGTATGAGTTCAAGTGTGTGTGTGTGTGTGTGTGTGTGTTTGTGTGTGTGTATGTGTGTTAATATGAGCCCCATCAGGAAAAACACTCTACTGTTACCATTCAATCTAAAGAGCAAATAGAACACAAAATATGCGAAGTTTACGTTTCCCATACAACAAACCCTCAACCTTTGAAGGTAAATTGTATGCAAGAATAGGGGAGGTGTGGTGGAGTGGTCTTGCCACTGGCCTGGTAATCCAAAGGTCCCGGGTTCAAATCCCGATGTATCAATGGGAAGATATTATTGGGATGGAATTTGTGCTGTACCTGGTATCAGTGCATTACCACAAGCCCACCGAAACGTCAATAAAATACCCTCATTGTTCCCTGATTAAATAGCACTGTATGAATATTCCCATATTCAAAATATGCTATAGGGGTGCAATGCCTGGTGAGTTATCTGCTCAACAGGTGGCGTTGTGTGTGTGTAAGTGTGAGAGTCCGAGTGTAGGGGATGAGACAGTGAAGCACGGGAACGAGATGGCTTCAGAGATGGGGCCGTTTCGGGCCATGAGTGAGCACCGTGCCTCATGTGAAGGCAAGATGGCAGGTGCTCGTTGTACTCTACGTGCTTCACATGTCTCACTCCCTAGACTGGAACAAGACCTCACGGGCTTCACTGTTCATTGTAAAGTGGTGAATGTTAAGGCTCTCAGCCTATGCCCGAGAGGAAGTAAGGTTGGAATATACTGTAGAAAAATAAAAAAAAAATAAAATAAGATTAAACCCTTTGAGCACACGATGACACTTTTCATATTATTATTATAGCTATCATTAAAAGATTTTATTCAGCTTGGAAAGGAATATTGGAATGGTGAAATTAATGAATGAATGAATATTAAAAACAAATAAAAAATAAAATAAAAAAATGGCAGTGCAAAACCAAAGGTCATTGCCAAAGGAATTTTGTTAGTAAGAGAGTTCATCAAATGTATTGGATTTCAAGCCTTTGATTCCTAGAGGGCCTTCCCAAGCTGAGTAAAATAGTCTAATATTAGCCATAAACAGTGAAATGACAGACATCTATAGATTACTGTACTGAAGGGGTTAAGGGGGAGGTAGCTCGTTTTTCTGGACCTTCTTTTCCCTCGTTTTTAGATCCCACTAGTTTTGAGATTTGAAGACGTTCGACCCATTGGTTTGGCGAATTTAATATCTTTAGCTCCATTTCGTTGTCAATATTAAGACCTATCGTGCCATTTAGGTGTCATTTTTTTCCTGGCGAGCGATAGCGAGCCTGTAAATAAGAGAGGAACCGACCTTCGGCCGGGACATTTTTCTGCCGAAAAATGTACACATTTATCTTGAAGGGGTGTCTAGCGGGTGTTTTCTAAGTTTGAGGGATGTCTAGCGAGGAAACTAAAAAACAAAAATTAATACATTAATTAATAGACAAAAATATATATATATATATTATATATACAGTATATACAGTATATATACAGTACAGTATATATATATATATATATATATATATATATATATATATATATATATATATATATATATATATATATATATATATGTGTGTGTGTGTGTGTGTGTAAAATAAGTAAAAAAAAAATAAAAAAATAAATAAGCCCATCTCCCCTTAACTCCTGTACCGGCGACGTCCTGTGCATTGTATTCTGGCAATTGTTAGACGATTGTATTCAGTTTAGGAAGGATCTCTAGCAATGTTAAGGCTTCAAACTATCTCCATCAACCCTTTTAGCTACAACGGATCCTACCTTAGGTGCATACACTCATCTAGATATAGCTAGAATAAAATATATGAAACGTCGCTGGTACAGAAAGGGTTAAACTGCTAGATGGAAAATATATAATTATACAAAATAATATATACTTATATTAAATATTACTATCCGTGAGTGTACAGTCAATTATGTAAACTTGACCTTTAGGAGTAATTATATGGATTAAATTATTTTTGGCTAAAGGGGAATTATGTAATTAATTTAATTTAAACATCAAATTACTTCCCTGTATCAGTTTATAATTATATATTGTACTTGCATCATGTTTACTTCTAAATAATGAATGACTATTATATTCTCTCTCTCTCTCTCTCTCTCTCTCTCACTAATACATCGCTCCTGACTGATAATTTCTCGGCTCTAATGACAGTAATTAGGGCCGGGGTTCAATTATTCCACCAATTACGTGATGTTTATTAATTATCGTCTTTGATCATTTTTTGAGGAGGAGGAAGAGGAGGATGAGTAGGAGGAAGGAGAGAAGAGAAGAAGGTGGAGGAGGTGAAAGAGAGAAAAGAGGAGGGGGGGGGGGAGAAGTAGGAGGGAGGGGAATGGGGAGTTAATGATTACAAAAATACAAAGAAATGAAAGAGGTAAAGTACAAAGAAGAAGAAGAAGAAGAAGAAGAAGTAGGAAGGGAGGAGGAAGGAGGGAGTATATGACTACACAAATACATACAAATGAAAGCGCCAAGGTACGAAGAAAATAATAAGAAGAAGAAGAAATACGAAAGAGCAGACATAGCAAAATATCATTGTAGGAGTCAGGGTTAAACAGAATGAGAAAATACATAATATAAAAATAACAATATATGCAAATATACATACAGTAAACACGAAAACACACACACACGAGAGCGAGAGAGAGAGAGAGTGTGTGAGAAGTAAGTGAGAGAGCGAAGAAGAACGACACGGACCACCACGGAATGCACCAACACGAAGCTCCCCCCCACACCATAATTAAACACAGTAAAATAGAGGCGAGGCGACACAGTAGGCAGGTCTCTCACTCTCTCTCTCCCTTAAGCATGACTTTGAATTACAATCCATCCTCGAAGAATACCATCAGCGCTCTAATGGAAGTAGAAAACGTAACAGTTTCCCTTGATATCCAGGAGAGGGACATGGAGGATACCAGGCAACCTCAGATATCATGGCGGGGCTTGGCTCAATAACGGCCTATGTGCTGTCCGGTCCTGGGATGTCAACATGCCCTTCTAATGCTCAACTCCACCAGGTGACTCTGATTAGATTCCAAATGACACCTGACCAAGACATGGCCAAATGAGGCAAATACCACGATTGGCCTAAACATTTTCAAAGAACTCTACACAGAATCTAGGGCTCTTGTAAGCTGTAATACCAGCACTGCTTGATATATGGTAAAGAACCCAAGCTATAGTGCCAGTTATGATCGATATCTAGTCAGCTCACCAAGCTAGGCTTCCAACAATGCTTGATTTATTGTCAGCTACCAATACTGTATTGCCAGCACTGAACAACATTTGGCTAGCACCTCCAAGACTGTCCGAACACCAGAAACTAAGAGTTACGAGTCGGAAGAGTTCGATTACAACACCAACCACCTGCTGGAACGAGCCCCGAGTGACCAAAGAAAAGCCCCACACCAATGATGCCATCCCTTAAAGGTACATTACACAGTCTACACAGTCAGGAGTGCGAGCTAGAGTCACTAGGAGTAGGGGCCTATTCGTGGTGAAAATCGATGACTCCTAGTGACTCTAGCGACTTCTGTTAGACTCCCAGTGACTCCAAACCAGTCCTGGGCAATTGGCCCTGTCCGACAAAATGTTCACCGTGTTTAAGGTTCTCGCTGCGAGTCGAACCATTCCCAGTGACTCCCAGTGACTCCCAGTGAGTCCTGGTGATTCTGGTGAGAACTGAAACTGAAACCGAAACCTGCTCTTGAATCAGATACGAATCACCGAGAATCACCAGGACTCACTGGGAGTCACTGGGGAATCACTGGGGATCACTGAGAATCACTGGGAGTCACTGGGAGTTGTCCGAATCGCGGCGAGAACTTTAAACACGGTGAACATTTTGTCGGATAGGGCCAATCGCCTGGGACTGGTTTGGAGTCACTGGGAGTCTAACAGGAATCACTAGGATATCGCTAGAGTCACTAGGAGTCATCGATTTTCACCTCGAATAGGCCCAGGAATCCGAATTTTCAGCTACTCCTAGTGATTCTAGCTCGCATTCCTGACTGTGTGAAGTAACCTTTAATAAATATATTATTCATATAAACCTGTAATACTTCTCACGTGAAAGTATAATATACAGTATACAGGTAGTTAACTTTTCTTGGTCAAACATTATAAATAGGTCTAGTATTAACCTGTGTAAGTACAATTTCCCACAAGACATTGTATTCACCCAGTGATTGTGTGTAGAGAAGGAAATTACGGTAGTTGAGGTAATTAATAATGTGAACAATGTATGGTCAATGTTACAATACCCTACTTGTAGTCTACAAGTTCTGCAACTCCCCTTACCTAACATAACGAGAATGGTGGATACGTGTTTGTATGGGTTTTGAAATGTCAAGTTCGCTTGGTGGTGGAGAGTGGACTTTTGGATTACTACTTCGAGGGGCGTTGTAGTCGCCGGGGTAGACTTTGAGCCAGCGTAATCATGGCTTGGTTGTTTAGGGGCCGTTGTAGTCGCCGGTTAATAATCTAGAAGTTCTGCAACTCCCCTGACCTAACCTAAGCAAACTTAACACAACCTATAAGTGTTACCTATATTAGGTAATCGTATGAAATATTACATAACTCGGTAACGAATGAAAACAAGAAGGTGGGAAGGATTAACTATCCACTATTTAGACAATAGTTTAAATATATTTGTTTCGTAAAGTACAGTAAGCATTGATATCATGACCTTATGGTACATAATAATTATGTTTTCTCCACTAACCAACTTTACTCCTAAACTTGATTAATGAAATCAACAAACACATGTGGCAGTCCGGGGTTCGAACCCAGGACGCTCACACCGAAAATCAACACACTTATGCAGTCATTGTACTTAATGATGATATTAGAGGACTGTAGTAATAGCCTACAAGAGACATACTTGAGGAAAAATTAATTTCAATTATAGGGTCAAACACACAATGGGGGCCATGCCTGGCATACTCGCATCTCATTCCTAACAACTCCCAGTGATGCTCGGTGACTCCCAGTGACTCCTATCTAACTCCCAGTGATTCCTGTATTACTCCTATCGGCTCGTATATTACAGTAATCCAAAAGCGACCGTTAATTTTCACCTTTTCAATAACTCCCACTTCATTCCTGGTTTTATCCCAGTGATTCCTGGTGACTCCCAGTGATTCGTAGGTACACTCCCACTGGCTCCTACGGTGTTGTGAGTGCACGGCGAATTTCAGACACTCGCGGTCGTATTCCCAGGAATCAACAGGAGTCATTACTCCTAGTGATTCTAGCTCGCATTCCTGACTGTGTGAAGTACCCTTTACTGCCCCTCCAGTGAAATTCCCGACACCAAAATCATCATGTAGGAAAGTGCCGCCATTCGAATCTCCACCTCCCACACCAAGATAGTTAATAAGTAAGGTGGGTGCCATCTCCAGTGACCTATGGAGGGATCTTGTTCCCCAAAGATTTACCCAATTGACTGTAAGATAACAGATGAATAAACTAAGACCCATACCAGTGTGTTTCGAACCCTGTGCATGTCCTTATTTTCACTAACAAGCAATATTTGTTTTGGATATTTTATATACAAACAACACGTACTAATTAGATCATCGAGTACCAATTGGCTAGTCTACCCTAATTTAGATATGATGCCTACATACACCAATAAAATAAGAACACTGCTGAATTCTTTTCATGTAGAAGAAAATAGTCTCTACATTTTACAGTGTGCACCATATACTTAACATACTAAAACATATATTTATATTAATTATGCTGACTACAAACAAGAATAATAATAAAATAAAATAAAACGAGAAACTATGCAGCCAACATGACTTAGCGAAGATTCTGTAATGTGCATGCCAATAAATATCTGTGCTTGCATTAATAGCCCAGTGGTATCAAAATTGCTACCTGCGAGAAATTATCCATGCGCCCCTGTGCCGTATTAGGATAGGAGAGAGAGAGAGAGAGAGAGAGAGAGAGAGTTACATAGATACACAGACTGCACACACCTTGCGGTCCCTGCTAGGCAGTCCGGACTTAATTCTAACATAACATTTGTTACAGTGATCCATATCCCCTCAAGAGCTCATGGTAGAAAAATGTCCAATTAATGTGTTCTAATCCAAACTATCCAAAACAACCAATAATACACAGCATCCAACAATCCAAACTATCCAACAATCAAAACTATCCAACAATCCAAACTATCCAACAATCCAAACTATCCAACAATCCAAACTATCCATCAATTCAAACTATCCAACTATCCAAACTATCCAACTATCCATCAATCCAAACTATCCAACAATCCAAACTATCCAACAATCCAAACTATCCAACAATCCTAACTATCCAACAATCCAACAACCCAAACTATCCAACAATCCAAAATATCCAATAATCCAAACTATCCATCAATTAAAACTATCCAACTATCCAAAATATGCACCTGCCTAATACATACTGTATACCTATCACCCTTTCTCCTGTTTCTTCTTCTTCTTCTTCTTCTTCTTCTTCTTCTTCTTCGTCTTCTTTCTTCTTCTCCTCCTTCTCTTCCTCCTCCTCCTTCTTCTTCTACTTTTGTTTTCTTCTTCTTTTTGTTCTTGTTGTTGTTCTTCTTCTCTACTTCTACTACTTCTTCTTCTCCTTTTCCTCATCTTCTTCCTCCTCCTCCTCCTCCTTCTCCTCCTCCTCCTCCTCTTCCTCCTTCTACTCCTCTTCCACCCTCCCTCCCCGCCCCCTAATGTAACTAGAGTGTGATGATCAGTTTCTAATTACACGCAGGAAGTGAAGGAGACAAAAAAATGCCACCTCCCGATAATTGCGAGCGGGACTTTAATACCTACCTGGCCCGGCATTATGCATTATACCTGGGTCGTGTAAGGTGTCGCGCGGAATGAATATATACGGTATACATTTTTTTTTTTTTTTTTTTTTTTTTTTTTGAGAGAGAGAGATATATATATAGTGTGTGTGCGTGCGTGCGTGCGTGTGTGTGAGTACAAAGGAAATCAAGCAACAACAGGTCTAGTGATCCTTCTAGGCTGCTTGTCCTCCAAAACACTGAGGATCAAGTGTCCAAACAGTGGTTTAGAGTGGGTAAGGGAATATTGGAAAGGGAACTAATGTCCGTGGCAGGATTAGGAAGTTAGTAGGGGACAGATGGGTTAGTAACTGAGGGGAGGATAAAATAAAGTTCTTCATTTACAAACGCAGTCAGTCGCGGGTTTGATGCGAGATATTTGTTTAGGCGGAGTTTTAATGAATCAACGGTGCTGCAGTCTATAACATCTCGGGGGGGAAGCCCATTCCACAAGTTGACAACTCGATTGAAGAAGAAATTCTTAGATTCGTGTGAGTTAAAAGTTTTACCAATAATTTTGCAACCGTTTCCCCGCGTGTAATTAGATTGGTCGATAGTGAAGTACTTACTACAGTTCATATTGTCGATCCCTTTGATGATTTTGAACACTTGAATTAAGTCACCTCTTAACCCTCCGGGCTGGTCCGCCAAAGGACGGAGGTCGTATCTGGGCGATCTGGCCGAAAAACGTCTAGGCCTAGGCTACCGTATTTTTGTTTATTTTAACTGCTAGAAATTTCCCACTATCTATAAACGTAGTGCGGTTTTCAATCTGTAGACTGGCATTGAGTAGAGCTCTGTAAGTCAACTGGTTCAGTTGTGATGAGGATTTCAGTGGAGCGAATTTTTCCGCGATGTTGACAATATCGGAGCTTTTCAGACACTAATTTCGTCTTACGTCACAACAATAACATTGATCCGACGTCTCCTTCTTGTTTTCGGAGGTGCGGTGACGCAACGATCGGCTTTGTTTACACGCGTCGGACGCACGCCGTTCAGACCATGCTGAATAGGCTTGAAAGCTTGCTGCCTATTAACAGGACACCCGGGCTCTTGCCCTTCTTTTGTCGTGTCCTGTTAACAGGACACCCGGGCTGGAAGGGTTAATCTGCGCTGGGTTAAAGTAAATAGATTTAATTCTCTAAGATGCTCTTCGTATGGTTTGTTCTTTAGGCTAGGTATCATTTTGGTACCTCTACGTTGAACTCGTTCTAGCTTGTTTATATCTTTTTGGTAATAAGGGCACCAGGATTGAACGCAGTATTCCAGAAGAGGGCGGACTAAGGAATTGTAAAGGGTTAGGATAACTTCTTTGGATTTATACTCAAATGACCTGCCTATAAAGCCAATTATTTTGTTTGCCTTCTTAACAACTTCTGAACATTGTTGACTCGGTTTTAGGTTACTCGATATTGTTACTCCCAGATCGGTTTCGCTGTTTACATTCTTAAGCTTAATGCCATTCATCGAATAGTTTGCTTTCTCATTTAGGTATCCGATATGTAGTACTTTACATTTATCCGCATTGAAACTCATTTGCCAAATTTGGGCCCAACATGACAATTTATCTAGATTGTGTTGCATATCGTCAACTTGTTCTTTTGAGAGTATGCTATTTGCAATTTTTGAATCGTCAGCAAATTTTGAGATTGTACAGGTGAGACCCTCATCTATGTCGTTGATGTAAATTAGAAAGAGAATTGGTCCTAGTACCGATCCCTGGGGTACCCCGCTACTTACATTGGTCCATTTAGATGCCTTACCGTTTATGACTACTCTTTGCTTTCTGTCGCTGAGCCAATTTTCTATCCACTTCAACACACCGTCTTGTATTCCATGCACTTTTAGTTTTAGCAGTAAACGTTTGTGGGGAACTTTGTCAAAGGCCTTTTGAAAATCAAGGTATATAATATTTACAGCTTTACTCTCATCGTAGAGGTTGAGGATATCGTGGAAGAAGTCTAAGAGGTTTGTTAAACAGGAACGTTTTTTACGAAAGCCGTATGAGTATCTTTAAGTATGTTATTTTCCTCTAAGTGATTTACGAGTCTGTCTCTTATGACCGTTTATAGCATTTTACATACAACTGAAGTTAAGCTTACGATAGTTACTGGGTAGGGATTTGTTGCCTTTTTTGAATATCGGTGTTACGTTGGCTATCTTCCACTGATCAGGCATAGTTCCAGACTGCAAGGATTTATTGAATAGTAATGTCAGTGGTTTGGAGAGCTCATCCTTAGCTTCCTTTAGAACTCTAGGCGAGATTGTATCAGGTCCAGGCGTTTTCTTTACCTTGAGTTTATCTAAACAGTTCAATACTTCTCTCTCTGTAACTGTGATATTGCTTAGAACATCTGAATTATCAATCTGAATCGGCGATGGTGTAGGGATATCACTGAGGTCTTCTGTTGTAAAAACTGATGCAAAGAAGGTATTGAGGGCATTACTCATTTGTACTTCGTCTTTGGTGTATTCTCCATTTTCATCGACTAACGGTCGATGAATGAGTGAGTGAGTGAGTGTGTGTGTGTGTGTGTGTGCATAGTTTTGTCTTATGCGCGTGTGTGTGTGTGTGTGTGTGTGTGTGTGTGTGTGTGCGTTTACATAGACTTCTGGCTTACATTTTACTTACTTTTCCTCTTCTATTTTCGTCTTCAGTTACTGTTGAAATGAGCACCTTCTTGTATTTATTCTTGTTATGCTCCCTGTTCCTATTTTGTTATCACATTGATTCACGTATATTAGTTTAAAATAGGACTTCAGAGGCTGTCAACGCTTATTGATTATTAAGCCAGCACACTGAATGTCAAGAATAACGTCAGAACTGGAGCCCCTTTTCGAGAACTCCAGTCCCTTGTTATAAAAATATTGTTAGGTTGCTTTTATATTAGAAGGACGGATACACTGATGTTTTGGTATTCTTATGCCTTGGTTTATTAGGCATTTTGGGAGATTTGCCAGTCTAAGGAATGGCTGTCAATGCCTTCAAACCCCAATGTATTCATCTAATTACGTGACTCACTTCCCTGCACGACTATCGCTTACTCTTCAACAACAATCAAATCAACCCTTCCTCTCCTCTCAATATACTAGGGATCTACTGTTTTCTGTCATATCTTGGAAGGACCATATTACTGCTTTTATTAAGTTAACCTCCTGGAAGTTAGGTGTGTTCAACCGTTTCCATGGGTTCCTCACCCCGCACAGCTTCGTATTATTTACAGGTGTAGGGTATGACGAGATATCGAGTACTGTTCGCGTGTGTGGGGAGGTTCCCCCCAAACCGCATTTCTCTAATGGGTAAAGTCTATAGCATGCGGTCCTATCAACTCTTCTCCTCTTACTAACCATCTACTATCTATCTCTACACGCCGCAATGTTGCATCTCTCTCGCTCTCTCTCTCTCTCTATCACAATTACAATAATACACGTTTTTCAAATCTTATCAGTGCATACCTCCTCCTTATGAAGACTAGGTGGCACCCGCCTTTCTAAACGTTTTCATCCCTTTTCTGTCCAACTCTTTAATCCGAAAGTAAACTAGTTTTCAGTCTTTGTTCCACTTGACCAGTAAACTATGGAACTCTCTTCCTCAGTCCATCATTCCTCCATCATACGATTACAGTATAACTCCGTCAAGCTCCGTGTGTCCAGTTGCAACTCCTAACGGACACATTGAATACGCCTGATGTCATTCTTTCTGTCTTGCCTTCTGTCTCCCGCTTACACACACACACACACACACACACACACACACACACACATACATACACACATACACACACACACAGGCAAATAGATACACCCACCCACCAGCTCTCTCTCTGCGCTCTCATTATGTCACCTTGCAACCACATTATACGCGTGAGGTCTGAGCCACCCACATACATCAGACGACACACCCTATTATTTCCACCCAGACTATTCACACTCATAATTATACTCACCACCATTACCAACCCACACACCAAAAAATAGATATAGTAATACAAGAAATCCTCCCCCCAAAACTAATCATACGTCCTTCCCGCCGCTGTCCACAAAAATCCAATGCCAAAAGAATGGAAGCTTTATTCTGTAATTGCGTTTTGAACAAATTTCCCGTCGTATATTATGTGGGGCATGACAAAAAACGGGAGAAAATGAGAGGGGGGACTTGCTGACGGAAAATAAGACTGTAGTGAAGAAGAATATTATGTAAAGGGAGCAGTATTAAGGGGAGGTATTTAGTTTGTTCCCTAGACCTCCATCAACCTTAAAATTACACCCCCTCGAGTCCCTTTCAAGATAAATTTGTACATTTTTCGGTAGAAAAATTTCCCGGCCGAAGGCCGGTTCCTCTTAAATTACAGGCTCGCTATCGCTCGCCAGGATAAAATAGACACCTGAATTGCACGAAAGGTCTTAATATGGGGTGAAAGTTCTTAAAATCGCTAAACTAATGGGGCAAACGTTTTATAATATCAAAAGCAATGGGGCTAAACATGAGGGAGAAAGGGGTCAAGAAAACAATCCCTCAAGTGGAGACCTCCCCTTAAAAGGAATGGAGGGTGAATTATAATTAGTATGAATATTATTAGCATCATTAATATAATTAATATTAAGTATCATCATTATTACTAGTAGTAGCATTAGTAGTAGTAATAGTAGTAGTAGTAGTAATATTTCAAGTAGTAGTAGTCGTAGTATTAGTAGAAGTACTATTTTTACTAATAGCTGTAGTAATATAATAGTGGTGCTGATGATAACGATGATAGTGATAATATCTGACCGATAATATAATTCCAATGGCGTATATCTAGAAATTTAGACATAATAAACACACAATATAATCCTAAGAAAAGAGGACGATAAGAAGCAGAAGACCAAATCATTGAAACACGTACAAATGATTAAAAGTAAAGCATAAAGCAATAAAAAACAATTAACAGAAAATAATGAGATACCGAAAATGAAAATTGGAAGGTAAATATAAAGCAGGATGAGTATTAGAACCGGAAAATAATACAAATATTTACAGAATAAAATATTAACCCTTTCATGATACGATGACGCGTTTCTTCATTATATTCTGGCCACTATTAGACGATTTTATGCAACTTAGGAAGGATCGCTAGGAATGAAAGGGTTAACAACTATCGTATCACCCTCTGACGTCCAAAATTCCCTCTTAAGCTGAATAAAATCGTCTAATGATAGCCAAAGTACGGAGAAGAAACGACACCTCAATTACTGAAAGGGTTAAGTAGAAAAAATATGCAAACAGGATTATGCATTTGATATAATATAATATGCAAACAGGATTATGCATTTGCTAATATAATAATATATGCAAACAGGATTATGCATTTGATAATATAATAAAATATGCAAACAGGATTATGCATTTGCTAATATAATAATATATGCAAACAGGATTATGCATTTGATAATATAATAAAATATGCAAACAGGAATATGCATTTGATAATATAATAAAATATGCAAACAGGATTATGCATTTGATATAATAAAATATGCAAACAGGATTATGCATTTGATATAATAAAATATGCAAACAGGATTATGCATTTGATAATATAATAAAATATGCAAACAGGAATATGCATTTGATAATATAATAAAATATCTATCTATCTATATGCTCAGGCCCAATCCCCATTTTGGGGGTAGCCGACTCAAGACAGAGCAAGAACAGGGAAAACACAAAAACAACATAAAAAAAAAAATAAACACAGATAAAAAACACAAACTCTCACACATCCAGGTCACCCAGGAGAAGACCCAGAGACCAGGGTTACCAAGGTCGCTCCAGCACTCCCCCGGCCCCTGACCACCAGGAGAGGTTCCGATCTCGGCAAGCAGACATGCAGCGGAGCCAAAGCGACAAGCCCTCCCACCACACTTCCAGGCACACCCTTCATATTAATCGTCTCCCCGGGCCAGGCGCCTGATGGACTATTATCTAGTCCAACTTGCGCCCGACCCCTTACTCTAAATGACCACGTGTTCACTCAACTATTCACAAGCATTCTCCATTCACTCCTGTCCACCACCACTTCCCCTGCCTGATCTATAGTCATTCCTCTATCATCCAAAGCCTTTCTTACACAGTCTCTCCATCTCAATGGGGGTCTTCCTGCCCTTCTATCTCCCCTTGTACCTGACTCACATATTCTCTTTGTAAGCCTTTCATCTCCCATTCGTTCAACATGACCATACCAGCTCAGCACCCTTCTGTCCACTCTTGCTGACAAATGTTCCTGCTGCCCCACTCTCCTACGTATCTCTTCATTTCTCAATCTGTCTCTACGAGTAACTCCACACATACTCCTCAAGCAGCTCATCTCCATCACATCCAGCCCTCTTTTCTCCTTTTTCTTCAGAGCCCATGTCTCAGCCCCATACATCACTGTTGGCACAACAATTCCTTGATACAGTGCACTTTTTACTTTCACTCCGAGATTTCTCGTCTTCCACATACTTCCCATTGCTCCGAAAACCTTCCTTCCTTCACACACTCTCTGTTTTACCTCCACTTCCATACCTCCACTCCTGCTTATTGTTCCTCCTAGATATTTAAAACACTCTACTTGTTCCAATATTTCCCCATCCAGCCTCACATCTAGATTCACCCTATGCTCTCCCCTATTACACACCATTACTTTACTTTTATTGACATTCACCTTCAGTTTCCTCCTTCCACAAACCACACCAAACTCTTTGACTACCCGCTGCAGTTTCTCATCAGAATCCGCCACCAATGCTGTGTCATCAGCGAACAGCAAATGATTCAACTCCCAATCTCTACCATTCTTTCCTACTAAACCCAATCCTCTTCCCATAGTTCTCCTTTTCACCTCCCTCACCACACCATCCATAAACATATTAAACAGCCATGGTGACATTACACAACCCTGTCGCAAACCTACCTTTACCTCAAACCATTCACTCAACTCACCATCTCCTACTCTCACACATGCTCTGCTCCCTTCATAAAAACTCTTAACTGCTTCTAACAAATTTCCTCCAATTTCATAAATCCTTAACACCTTCCACATTGCTTCACGGTCCACACGATCATATGCTTTTTCCAAGTCCATAAAAGCCCAAAATATCTCCTTATGCTTCTCTAAATACTTCTCGCATAACTGTCTTACTGCAAACATCTGATCCACGCACCCTCTTCCCCTCCTAAAACAGCACTGTTCTTCTCCTATTGCAACTTCCGTACACTTTATTATCCTCTCTATCAACACCCTGCCATACAGCTTTCCAACCACTGACAATAAACTAATACCTCTATAACTTGAACAATCCTGCCGATCTCCCTTCCCCTTGTACAACGGCACAATACATGCACTCTTCCAGTCTATTGGTACCATTGACACAGCAAAGCACACATTGAAAAGTCTCACCAACCAATCTATTATCACATTTCCACCCTTCTTTATACACTCCACAGCAATACCATCCAAACCTTCTGGGTTTCCTGCAAACAGGAATATGCATTTGATAATATAATAAAATATGCAAACAGGAATATGCATTTGATAATATATAATAATGCAAACAGGATTATGCATTTGATAATACAATATAATATCCAGTATGACATAAATGTAGACAGTTTGTTTTCAGGCTGGTAAGGAATTTTGGAAGTGACAGAGGGGAAAAATTCAATAGTTTTATCCCCTCTGATTACTGGCGATCCTTCCTAAGCTGCGCAAAATCGTCTAATGATAGCCAGAATATAAGAAAACGCGTCCCCGTATACTGAAGGGGTTAAGGGGGGACGGTTGGTTTTTCTGGACCCCCCCTTCTTCCTCATGTTTAGCCCCATTAGTTTTCCGATTTTAAGATGCTCGACCCCATTAGTTTGGCGATGTTAAGACCTTTTGCCCCTTTTATGTGTCAATATTAAAACTTCGTGTTTTTTAGGTGTCGATTTTTTCCTGGCGAGCGATAGCGAGCCTGTAATTTAGGAGGTATCGGCCTTCGGCATGGGACATTTTTCTACCGAAAAATGTACAACTTTATCTTGAAGGGGGATCCTGGGGTTGTTATTTTAAGTTTGATGGAGGTTTAGGGATGAAACTAAAAATATATATACATATATAAATCGACCAAAATCTGAACCAATCCTGACGCTTTTCTTGACTTACAGTGTGCTGGCCTAATAATCCAGAAGGGTTGATAGCCTCTGCAGTCCAATTTTAACCAACTGTTCTAATCCAATACCTAAGCAGTTAACCAAGTAACCCCACCTCAACCAAGCCTATGACTATAGTCCATTCATTATATGTAGGCGAGATATCTTAAGGGGAGATCTCCACTTGAGGGATTTTTTTCTTGACCCCTTTCTCCCTCATGTTTAGCCCCATTGCTTTTAATATTATGAAACGTTTGCCCCCATTAGTTTAGCGATTTTAAGAACTTTCACCCCATATTAAGACCTTTCGTGCAATTCAGGTGTCAATTTTATCCTGGCGAGCGATAGCGAGCCTGTAATTTAAGAGGAACCGGCCTTCGGCCGGGACATTTTTCTACCGAAAAATGTACAAATTTATCTTGAAAGGGATTCAAGGGGATGTAATTTTAAGCTTGATGGAGGTCTAGGGAACAAACTAAATACCTCCCCTTAACTTCTATCCTCTGTAACTCATAAATGGCTTGAGCAAATTGGCTGTACATTTCCACATCTATTCCTTGACTTACTCTTCCCAAATGGTAGAAATATTAGCTCGATTACTCTGGTCGTTTTTGAGTTACAGAGGATAGAGGTCATGATTTCTCGCCTGCTTACAGCGAATAGACTATAGCTATTTCTCTTACAAGCCAAATACACGAACCATCAACTCACTCTCAATATCTCTACATTTTAATCACAATTAACTAACCTTGTGGTGCAGAAAATATTGGGCAAATCACGAAACGAATTGTCTTTCTAAGGGGAGATGGGTCGTTTTTCTGGTCCCCTTTCGGCTTCATGTTTAGCCGCATTAGTTTTCAGATTTTATGACGTTCACCCTATTAGTTTGGCGATTATAAAACCTTTCGCCCCATTTCTTTGTCAATATTAAGACTTTTCGTGTCATTTAGGTGTCGATTTGTTCATGGCGAGCGATAGAGAGCCTGTAATTCAAAAGGAACTGGCCTTCGGCCGGGACATTACAAATTTATGTTGAAGGAGGATCTTGGGTTTATTTTCTTCTAAATTTGATGGAGGTCTAGGGAGGAAACTAAAACAAATAATATAAAGATATATAAATGAGCAAATACATACGCCCAACCCCCCTCGATCCAATATCAAGGCAACCAACCCTCTAATGCATACGTCCATCCCCCCTCGATCCAATATCAAGGCAACCAACCCTCTAATACATACGCCCATCCCCCCTCGATCCAATATCAAGGCAACCAACCCTCTAATACATACGTCCATTCCCCCTCGATCCAATATCAAGGCAACCAACCCTCTAATACATACGCCCATCCCCCCTCGATCCAATATCAAGGCAACCAACCCTCTAATACATACGCCCATCCCCCCTCGATCCAATATCAAGGCAACCAACCCTCTAATACATACGCCCATCCCCCTCGATCCAATATCAAGGCAACCAGCCCTCTAATACATACGCCCATCCCCCCTCGATCCAATATCAAGGCAACCAACCCTCTACATACGTCCATCCCCCCTCGATCCAATATCAAGGCAACCAACCCTCTAATACATACGCCCATCCCCCCTCGATCCAATATCAAGGCAACCAACCCTCTAATCCCACCTCAACCAAGCTTATGGTTGGCTAACAAACCACTCTAGCAAATCCCCCTATGTATCACTCCTATCATAATTCTACTTTTCAATACATTAATATAAAACTAATCACAAAACAAATGATCTAATCCAGTATATTAGCAACCAACCTCCTCATCCCACCTCATAATCACAAGTCTAGCTTTCATTACAGCAAATACTAAGCAAATCACAGACGAACTATATAATCTAATATCTAAGCAATCAATCTCCTAATCCCACCTCAACCACATTTATGGCTGGATAATCATATAACAAACCATTCTAATTATCTCTCCGAATCACAAGTCTAGCTTTCATTACAGCAAATAAAGTTAATCACAAAACTAACTATAGAATCCAATATCTAAGCATCCAATCACCTAATCTCACCTCAACCACCCTTATGACTGGCTAATCACCTAACAAGCTTAACAAACCACCCTAATCATCTCTCCTAATCACAATTCTACCTTTCAGTACAGCAAATATAAAGCTAATCACAAAACAAATCATCCAATCCAATATCTAAGTAACCAATCTCCTAATCTCACCTCAACCACCTATATGACTGGCTAATCACCTAAGAGGCCTAACAAACCAGCTTCGAGCCCCCAATCCCCAAGCAGTTCGACTAACCTTTAGGGGAAATGGGTAATTTTTCTGGTCTCCTTTCTCTCTTGTGTTAAACCCCATTAGTTTTGAGATTTTAAGACGTTTGGCCCCCCATTAGTTTGACGATTGTAACACTTTTCGCCCCATTTCGCTGTCAATTTTAAGACCGTTCGTTCCATTTAGGTGTCGATTTTTTCCTAGCGAGCGAAAGCGAGCCTATAATTTTAAGATGAACTGGCCTTCGGCTGGGACATTTTTCTACTGAAAAATATACAAATGTATCTTGATGGTGGGTCTAGGGGGTGTTTTTTTTTAAGTGAGGAAACTAAAAATTATATGAATAACTGAATACATAGATACAAAAAAATAAAAAAAAAAATAAAAAATAAAAAGAGAAGAAAAAAAACAGTCAGTATCCCCTTAATTCCGATAGCGCCTTCTTTGTCTCCCTAACCATATTGCACCGTGAAGAATCCCTCGAGAAATATCGGGGAGGCCAATTAGAAGATCCTAAATAAGCACTCTTCGCGGACATAAACACGGCCGCCATCTTGGAAGTATAAACGCCTGAACCGCACAATAGACGCCGGGAGAAACACATACCAGTGGGTTCCGATCCCCCTTATGGCGTCAGTATAGAGGATCGGATTCCACTGGAGCGAGTTCGGATCCCCTTAGTGCCTTTTAGATCCCGGGGTTCGGATGATATAGGGGTCGGATTAAATACAGGGCCGAACCGGTGCTTAGCCACTTCAGTAATTCATTAAGGGTAATTTGGGCCGTGGTTCTTGCACTGGGTGATTAAAGGGGGAGGGAGGGAGGGAGGGACGGATGGGGGAGGCTGCATCTCTCTCTATATATATATATATATATATATATATATATATCTCTCTCTCTCTCTCTCTCTCTCGTAGACTTAGAGTATTTGAATTATTAAATTATTTTGACAATGCGGATTATACAAAAATGCTGTCTCAATACAAATTATGATATAATATTATACCAAACTATTTCTGGAAGTGAGAAAAAGGTTTAACACTATACTATGCGGAGACTTCATAACAGATATGCTCTACCTGAAAAATAATGTCTTCAGAAATTGTAAATAGTTGATCGGTGGAGGAGTATAAGAAAAGTTTAATGTAATTCACACACTTTGCAATACCTTCCAATGAGCATACTTTGCACTCTCTATTTTCTCAACCAGCGCACATCCTTGAAATGGACTGCAAGGTGTATTGTTGCTCGCTTCCCCCCCACCCTCTCCCTCTCTCTCCCAAACACACACTCTCTCTCTCCCTCTCTCTTTCTGTCTCTCTCTTTCCACACACACACACAGACACACACACGCTTTCTCTCTCCCTAAACTTTGCAATACGAACAGAAACAGAGCAGGATTGTAAGTTAGTTTAAGCGAGGGTGAAAACGGAACGTGTACAGTACTAATATATGGCGTCAGCGTGTTACTCTCTTGCTATCTGTCTGTGTGTATGTATAGACCTACACGAGTACTATTTGTGAATATATAAGAATGTTTTTGTGTATGTTAAGGGGAGATATCCACTTGAGGGATTTTTTCTGGACCCCTTTCTCCCTCATGTTTAGCCCCATTGCTTTTGATATTTTAAGACATTCGCACCATAATTAAGAACTTTCGCCCCATTTCTGTCAATTTTAAGACCTTTCATGCAATTTAGGTGTCGATGTTTTCCTGGCGAGCGATAGCGAGCCTGTAATTTAAGAGGAACCGGCCTTTGGCCGGGACATTTTTCTACCGAAAAATGTACACATTTATCTTGAAAGGGGGTCTAGAGGGTGTAATTTTAAGCTTGATGGAAGTCTAGGGAATCAACTAAAAACCTCCCCTTAATAATATTCTGTTTGGGAATATATGCGCTGTGAATCTGGTGGTTCTAGGTATATCATTATATATATATTATATTTTCTATTTATATATATTTCTTTGCTTGCTTCCTAGACCTCTATCAAGCCCAAAGACTCCCTTTCCAGATAAATTTGAAAATAGTTCGGTAGAAAATATCCCGGCCGAAGGCCGGGATATTCTAAAAGTAAAGGCTCGCTAATGCTCCCCAGGAAAAAATTCACATCTGAATGGCACAAAAGGTCTTAATACTGGCAAACAATAGGGCGAAAAGCCTTAAAATCACCAAACTAATGTGGCAAACATCTTAAAATCTCAAAACTAACGGGGCTAAACATGAGGAGGAAGGGAGGCCAGAAACAAAAAACTCTTTACGCACAGACATACAAAAACTGTTCAGAAAGTTCAAGTTTACAATAAATATGGAATTATGGACTGAAAAATATACTGTGACTATTTGAAGCAAAAGGATAATTATAATAAGCTATATATATATTACTTATACACAGTACAGTCGCATATGTAAAGCTTGGGACTTCTATTTTAGTTTATTACGCTTACCTTAAGGGGGCCCACCTCGTTCCTCTCTCTCTCTCTCTCTGGGTTGTATCCATTCGGCCCCATTCAGCCTACTGTTTCAAGACGTTTATCCCCATCCAGGTGTAATTTTTTTCCTGGCGAGCAGTAGCGAGCCAGCATATTTATAAAAACAAATTTGACAGCAGGCTAAATTTATACAATTATTAATTGAAAAATGTCTCCGGCGAAGCCGGACTTCTTTATACAATGCTAGCTCGCTATCGCCCGCCAGGAAGAAAACGACACCTGGATGGGGATAAACGTCTTAAAACAGTAGGCTGAATGGGGCCGAATGGCTACAAGCCAGAGAAAGAGAGAAAAGGAGATAAAACAAAGCAGGTCACCCCCCTTAACACCTGAGGATTATAAATCGTTTTAACAGTTTATTCTGGCCATCATTAGACGATTGTATACAGCTTAGAAAGGATCTGTGAGAGTTAAAAAAGGGTAAAGACTACCTCAATTCAACCCCTGACTTCACCATACCCTTCCTAATCTGCATAAAATAGTCTAATAATAGTCAGAAAATATGAAAGGAATGCGTCTTAGAGCCTCCATAATTTGTCATAAGTCCTATTTATTTCGCACCATCATGTCATTTTCTTACACCTACTTAAGGGGAGGTTTTTAGTTTGTTTCCTAGACTTCCATCAAGCTTGAAATTACACCCCCTTGACTCCCTTTCAAGATAAATTTGTACATTTTTCGGTAGAAAATGTCCCGGCCGAAGGCCGATTCCTCTTAAATTACAGGCTCGCTATCGCTCGCCAGGAAAATTTGACACCTAAATGTCACGAAAGGTCTTAAAGTGACATACATGGGGCTAAAGTTCTTAAAATCGCCAAACTAATGGGGCGAACGTCTTAAAATCTCAAAAACAATGGGGATAAACATGAGGGAGAAAGGGGTAAAGAAAATAATCCCTCAAGTGGAAATCTCCCCTTAAGGGGATAGTGACTGTTTTTTTGGCCTGTTTAATGAGGTATTCCTACAATGTTTAAGTTTCCTCGCTAGACCTCCATCAAACTTAAACAAAAACGTGTTTCTAAGCTTGATGGACCTTAGACCCCCCCCCCCCTTCAAGATAAATTTGTACATTTTTCGGTAGAAAAAAGTCCTGGCCGAATGACAATTCCTCTTAATATTACAGGCTCGCTATCGCTTGCCAGGAAAAAAAATGACACCTAAATGGCACGAAAGGTCTTAACATTGACAACGAAATGGGGCGAAAGGTGTTAAAATCGCCAACATAATGGGCCCAACGTCTTAAAATCTCAAAACCAATGGTGGTGCTAAACACGAGGGAGAAAGTGGTTTATAATAATATTATCCAATTTTCTCTCCGTCTCAGACCAGAAAAAAATATATTGTTATTTGATAGGCTATTGTATATTTATTTAGTTGAACAGGTCTAATATCAACCTGTGTATATTGGTTCACTATTGCCTTTTTAATATATACAGTATATAAAGAGAGAGAGAGAGAGAGAGAGAGAGAGAGAGAGAGAGAGAGAGAGAGAGAGAGAGAGAGAGAGAGAGAGAGAGATGTATAGATAAACAGATGGATAGACAAATATATAGATAGACAGATAGATAGATAGATAGATATAAATAAAACTTGGCTTTCATTATTATTTTAGTTACGCTGTAAAATATGTGTCTGCAACTTACTATAACTTACTATAACAGCATTGGTACATATAACTAATGTGTAATAATAGTCTGACCTAGCAATTATAATGCTTGGTTCGGGGTTTTCCAACACATAAATGATGGTAATATTTAATGTGTTTTGTAATGAATGCCAAATTAGTGAACCATTCTAAATTATGTATAAATTATTCCTCCTGTAATGTGTATAAATGTGGTCTCACTTGTGTTCTATTGTGTTATACATTATTAACCACGTATATATATGTGTGGATTTCCAAGTGGCCCAGAATACCTATTATTTATGGAATTATCGAGTCATAAAGTAGAGTAATGGCAAACACAATATACTGACTTAACCTTCCCATAAGTTTGTTAAGTTTTGCCATTTGCATTTCTGAATTTATTGGTAAATAACATAAATTAAGGAACACCCCGTTCTTAACAAAAATGATCGATTACAAACCCCAGTGCACTTGAATAAATAAATTAAAGCATAGGGTCCTCCCGGGATTCGAACTCGGGACACCACACCCAAATCACAAGCATCTAAATCCATTACACCACCAACATAGAAGAAGCCTTGGGTCAGCTGGAAATCTTGCCAAAGTTGAAAGGAAGGCCTTTCGTATCATTAACTCCCGTCCACTCACCAACTCTCTGCAATCTCTTTCTCTCCGCCGCAATATTGCATTTCTCTCGCTATTCTATCGCTACTATAATAATCAGTGTTCCTCAGAGCTTTCCCAGTGTATACCACCTCCTTTACGTAGGGCACGTAGTACCCGTCTTGCAACACAATCCTACCACTACTCTGTGCAACTCTCCAACCCAAGAGAGAAACGTTACTCTGACACTTTCTTCTATTCAACAGCTGAGCTCTGGTACTCTCTCCCAGAATCAGTCTTTCCCTCTTCCTATGACTTAAATTGTGTCAAACTCCGTGTGTCCAGGCATTTTGGCTCGATAGTCCCTTGATTTTGGCCCTGTCACTCTTTCAACTATGGGGGAGGCACTTGTTATAGGCAGTTCTGCCTTTTGCCTCCCTCACTCACATAGAACAAAATAAATAAATTAGGTGTCGATTTTTTCCTGGCGAGCAAAAACGAGCCTATAATTTAAGAGGAACCGACCGCCCTTCGGACAGGACGTTTTTCTATCGAAAAATTTACAAAATTATCTTGAAGGAGGTTCACGGGGGTATTTTTTTTTAAGCTTGATTGAGGTCTAGGGAGGAAATTAGTAAAAATCATTAAATGATCCATAAATGAGTAAATAAATACGTCCCTCCCCCCTTAATAAATACGTCCCTCCCCCCTTAATAAATACGTCCCTCCCCCCTTAACCCTTAATAAATACGTCCCTCCCCCCTTAATAAATACGTCCCTCCCCCCTTAATAAATACGTCCCTCCCCCCTTAATAAATACGTCCCTCCCCCCTTAATAAATACATCCCTCCACCCTTAATAAATAACGTCCCTCCCCCCTTAATAAATCCGTCCCTCCCCCCTTACTAAATACGTCCCTCCCCCTTAATAAATACGTCCCTCCCCCCTTAATAACTACGTCCCTCCCCCCTTAATAAATACGTCCATCCCCCCTTAATAAATACGTCCATCCCCCCTTAATAAATACGTCCCTCCCCCCTTAATAAATACGTCCCTCCCCCCTTAATAAATACGCCCCTCCCCCCTTAATAAATACGTCCCTCCCCCCTTAATACATAAGTCCCTCCCCCCTTAATAAATACGTCCATCCCCCTTAATAAATACGTCCCTCCCCCCTTAATAAATACGTCCCCCCCCCCTTAATAAATACGTCCCTCCCCCCTTAATAAATACGTCCCTCCCCCCTTAATAAATACGTCCATCCCCCCTTAATAAATACGTCCCTCCCCCCTTAATAACTACGGTCCCTCCCCCCTTAATAAATACGTCCCTCCCCCCTTAACCCTTAATAAATACGTCCCTCCCCCCTTAATAAATACGTCCCTCCCCCCTTAATAATACGTCCCCCCCTTCATAAATAAGCCCCTCCCGCCTTAATAAGCCCCTCCCCCCTTAATAAATACGTCCCTCCCCCTTAATAATACGTCCCTCCCCCCTTAATAAATACGTCCCCTCCCCCCTTAATAAATACGTCCCTGTCCCCTTAACCCTTAATAAATACGTCCCTCCCCCCTTAATAAAAACGTCCCTCCCCCCTTAATAATACGTCCCTCCCCCCTTAATAAATACGTCCCTCCCCCCTTAATAAATACGTCCCTCCCCCCTTAACCCTTAATAAATACGTCCCTCCCCCCTTAATAATACGTCCCTCCCCCCTTAATAAATACGTCCCTCCCCCCTTAATAAATACGTCCCTCCCCCTTAATAAATACGTCTCCCCCCTTAATAAATACGTCCCTCCCCCTTACTAATACGTCCCTCCCCCCTTACATACGTCCCTCCCCCCTTAATAAATAAACGTCCTTCACCCCCTTAATAAATACGTCCCTCCCTGTCCCTTAATAAATACGTTCCCTCCCCCCTATAATAACTATAAATACGCTCCCCTCCCCCTTAATAAATACGTCCCTCCCCCCTTAATCAATACGACTGTCCCTCCCCCCTTAATAACTACGTCCCTCCCCCTTAATAAATACGGCCCTCCCCCCTTAATAAATACGTCCCTCCCCCCTT
>CM064571.1:16401584-16486584 GCA_032716605.1 Paralithodes platypus
TACTAGATATTCTTGAATATTTTAGGCGCCATCTCCCGCAACTTATGGCAGGATTTGTCACCTGACTTCATCGGCCCTATTACCTGTCCCATTTTCTAATTAATACAACGAAAATCCTGCCCAAACACTTACTTTCAAATAGCCTAATGATTATCCTTACATTTTAGATTGGTGTTCTTCATACTCCTATAGTCACCCTTAGAACCCGGCCCCCTCAAAAAACAAAAAACAATGGTTACTCTTCTGTATGGCTCCCCCCCCCCCTCCCCTCCCTCTCTCTCTCTCTCTCACACACACACACACACACACACACACACGCACCACCCAAACAGCCCTCCAATGCCCCACTAATAATCTCACCCCGAACATTACACATATAGCCTCAGACAGAGTGATAATTAACTAACCCCTGTATAACATTTCACTACAACATTGGACCCGGATTGGAGAGTGATACGGACAAGATACGGATATGGATGGGAATTCTTGGGGAGGGTTACAGGTTATTTCGTTTGGGAGTGTTTTCGCATGGAGTAGAGTTGCTAAATCCACACTTTTAACCCTTTGAGGATTATGACGCATTTTATAATTTTATTCTGGCTCTGATTAAATGGGTTCAAGCAGCTTAGGGAGGATCTGTTGGGAATACAATGGTAAAGGCGCTCATTAACCCTCTGACTTCCACATACCCTTCCCAATCTAAATATAATAGTCTAATGGTAGCCAGAATAAACTGCCCAAATGCGTCATAATCCTCAAGGGGTTAATCCGTTACTCTACGTTCGATTAGGTTTGGTCGGTAAGGGTAAGGTTCGATTAGGTTTGGTCGGTAAGGGTAAGGTTAGATTAGGTTTGGTCGGTAAGGTTAGATTAGGTTGGTCGGTAAGGGTAAGGTTAGATTTGGTTAGGCTAGGGTACGCTATGATAAATGTTAGGTTAGGTTGTGTTAGGATAGGTTAGGTTAGCCAAAAGAGGGTTGACGAATATTGGGCTAGTTTAGGTGTGGTTAAGTTAGGATGCCATAGGATAAGGTAGATCAATGTAGGTAGATCAACTTAGGTTAGTCTTGGTTTGATTATGATAGCTTAGGTTAAATGACTTAATTTTAATGTTATATTTGGGAAAGGATAGATAATTGATTAGACTAGCTTATGTTAGGTTAGATTAGGGCACATAGATTAGATTATATTATATTATATTATATTAGGTTAGGTTAGGTTAGCTTAGGGTAATTACAGGTTATATTAGACTAGCATAGGTTAGGTTAGAAGGATAGGTTAAATTAGCCTAGGTAGGTTAGGCTAGGCTAGGTTAGATTAGGTTAGATTATAGGCTGGTTAAGGTTAGGACAAGGACAATAGATTGAACTAGGGTTACGTTTGGTTACTTTCAGACAAAGATAGGTTAGGCTAGATTATGTTAGGTTAGAATAGCCCAAGGGAAGTTAGGTGTGGACCAATCGAAGCAGAATATGGGGATGAAGCAACAATAGGCGAACCACCTGTACCCGAATTGACCATAAACATAACACTTGAGTGGCTCCAACACGAATATAGAAAGAAGGAAGGACTCAAATATTGTAACTTAAGGGGGGTCACCGGCTTTTTTATCTTTCTCTCCTTTTCTCTCTTGCCATGGCTTGTATCCATTCGGCCCCATTCAGCCAACTGCTTTAAGACGTTTATCCCCATCCAGGAGTCGATTTCTTCCTGGCGAGCGATAGCAAGCCAGCATTGTATGGAGAATCCGGCTTCGCCGGAGAAATTTTTCTATCGAAAAATGTAAAAATTTAGCTTGCTGTCAAAACAAAAATATATATATGCTGGCTCGCTACCGCTCGCCAGGAAAATATTGACACCTGGATGGGGGTAAACGCCTTAAAACAGTAGGATGAATGGGGTCGAATGGATGCAAGCCAAAGAGAGAGGGAGAGAAAGAGAAAAAAAGCGAGGTGGGCTCCCATAATGAAGTGAGTGATATGGACTGCTGTTTGTATCAAAGACGTGAAATTATGTAATACGAGTCGAGTTTTTATGTAACAAATAAAAACATGGGTTTACAAAAGGACGTGACATTGTGTGATATCCTTAATAACGCGGTTCAAGGTTATAACCCCTTCAGTACCAAAGGCGATATATTCGTTTAGCCTGGATAACATCAAATAATTGTATACAGATTTTGCAGGACCTGTAGCAATTAAGAGGAGATTTCCACTTGAGGGATTTTTTTTCTTTACCCCTTTCTCCCTCATGTTTAGCCCCATTGCTTTTGAGATTTTAAGACGTTCGCCCCATTAGTTTGGCGATTTTAAGAACTTTCACCCCATTTGTCACTTTTAAGACCTTTCGTCCCATTTAGGTGTCGATTTTTTCGTAGCGAGCGAAAGCGAGCCTGTAATTTAAGAGGAACCGGCCTTCGGCCGGGATATTTTTCTACCGAAAAATGTACAAATTTATCTTAAAAGGGGGTCATGGGGGTGTAATTTCAAGCTTGACGGAAGTTTACGAAACACACTAAAAACCTGCCCTTAAAGTGACAATATGTATCGCCATCTATCTTCGGACTCGGGCAGATATATTCTAAGCCTAAAAAGTTGTCCAATAATAGCAAAAATGAAATATAAGAATACGTTAAGGTATGCGGCAAAGGTTAATATTAAATTAGTTATTCACGGCAATAAGAAGTGAAATGAGGTTACAACATTCAGTTTTTAGTAGCTTTCAATGTGAGCTTGAACAAAAAATGTAGTACGGTACATAGTGTGTATTAATTGGTTACATGTCTATTTCGAGGAGTAATTAGAGTCCAAGTAATGCAAAAAGACGTGACATGATGTATTTTATATATATATATATATATATATATATATACAGTGTATATATATATATTTATTTATATATATAATGTATATATATATATATAATTTATATATATAGTATAATATATATATATATATATATATATATATAGATATATATATATATATATATCTTTCTTTTTTACCGAACATATTACAAGATTATAAGATGGGTTACGACACAGGTCTTAAATGGGTGTGGAAGGTGAAAAAGTGAGTGATTAGAGTTGTACCTTGTGATACGATGGGAAATTAATTGTGAATGATCCCCCCCCCCCCCCCCTCTCTCTCTTTCTCTCTCTCTAAATAAATAAATACATACAGTATATATATATATATATATATATATATATATATATATATATATATATATATATATACAGGTATATATATATTCGTTGATAATGATAAGGAGCTGCACGATTTAACTAGAGAACAACAAAAAAGGCAATATTCGCCGATTGTTGCTGTAGTTTTTGCTTAATGGATTCCAACATTAATTTGACAAGGAACAACATCGTGTTTTAAATAGATTCGAGATCATTACCGAGAATGATTCGAGTTTCAGTTTGCAACATCATGTGAATGTAATATATAAGTTCACTATTGCACTAGTTCACTATTGCACTAGTTCACTATTGCACTAGTTCACTATTGCACTAGTTCACTATTGCACTAGTACACTATTGCACTAGTTCACTATTGCACTAGTTCACTATTGCACTAGTTCACTATTGCACTAGTTCACTATTGCACTAGTTCACTATTGCACTAGTTCACTATTGCACTAGTTCACTATTGCACTAGTTCACTATTGCACTAGTTCACTATTGCACTAGTACACTATTGCACTAGTTCACTATTGCACTAGTTCACTATTGCACTAGTTCACTATTGCACTAGTTCACTATTGCACTAGTTCACTATTGCACTAGTTCACTATTGCACTAGTTCACTATTGCACTAGTTCACTATTGTACTAGTTCACTATTGCACTAGTTCACTATTGCACTAGTTCACTATTGCACTAGTTCACTATTGCACTAGTTCACTATTGCACTAGTTCACTATTGCACTAGTTCACTATTGCACTAGTTCACTATTGCACTAGTTCACTATTGCACTAGTTCACTATTGCACTAGTTCACTATTGCACTTTCAAATTTGTCAGTATGGAGACGAATTTGAACATTATTTTATTTTTTGTTCAGGAAATAACAGGGTATCATTTGACACTTTCATACAACTTAGGACAAAACCCCAGCGAGGATAAAATGGTTAATATTATCTCAGTTAAGGGAAGGCAGACCGTCTTTCTTCTCCCTAATGTTCAGCCCCACTAGTTGTGAGATTATAAGACGTTCGGCCCATTAGTTTAGCGATTTTAACATTTTTCGCCCCATTTCGTTGTCAATTTTAAGATCTTTCGTGCCATTTGATTGTCGATTTTTTCCTGGCGAGCGACAGCGAGCCTGCAATTTTAAGAGGTATCGGCCTTCGGCCGGGACACTTTTCTACCGAAAAATGTACAAATTTATCTTGAAGGGGGGTCTAGGGGGTGTTTTTCTAAGCTTGATGGAGGTCTAGGGAGGAAAATAAAAAATATATGAATAAATGAATTAATAGACCAAACAAACGGGCAGTCTCCCCTTAACCCTTCGATGTCCTCATATCCCTCCAAACTCGCATCGTACTGATAGCCACAAACAAAATAAAGGAATGCTTTACTGGTTACTGGAAGGGTTTAATTAAGGGGAGATATCCACTGGAGGGATTTTTTTCTTGACTCCTTTCTCCCTCATGTTTAGCCCCATTGCTTTTCTAATTTTAAGACGTTCGCCCCATTATTTTGACGATTTTAAGAACTTTCGACCCATTTCTGTCAATTTTAAGACCTTTCGTGCCATTTAGGTGTCGATTTTATCCTGGCGAGCGATAGCGAGCCTGTTATTTAAGAGGAACCGGCTTTCAGCCGGGACATTTTTCTACCGAAAAATTTACAAATTTATCTTGAAAGGGGCTCAAGGGGGTGTAATCTTAAGCTTGATGGATGTCTAGAGACCAAACTAAAAACCTCCCCTTAATAAGTTCGGAAATCAGTAGCTTGACAGAGTGTTTGTTTATAAGATTAACTATTAAATAAGTAATTTGTGGGAAAACGTCACACTATTAACCCTTTGAGTACCAGCAACGTATGTTATAATTGTTTGTATTGCAGTCTGGCTATATTTAGACGATATTATGCAGCTTAAGAAGGATCTGTGGTAGTTAAAAGGGTTGTTTCGAGATAGGTTGAAGCCTTGTTAGATTGCTAGATGTCCTTCCTGTGCTGAATAAAATCGTCTAAGCATTGCCACAATATAATTATGAGGATGTCACCGGTACTGAAGGGGTTAAACATTGGTCGGATTGTAAATAAACAGGCTTCAACATTCAGTCACCCAATGTTCACGCATTTTGTAACAGCATATACTTTATAGGAAGCTTATAGAAGTGCTAACCGACATGTATGGTGCTCGTTAGGGGGAGAACATTGATTTTTCGAGTCCTCCTCCTCCCTCATCTTTAGCCCTATTAGTTAGGAGATTTGAAGACATTTGCTCTATTAGTTTGTCGATTTTCAGACCTTTTACCCCATTTATTTGCCAATATTAAGACCTTACGTGCCATTTATGTGTCGATTTTTTTCCTGGCGAGCGGTAGCGAGCCTGTATTTGAAGAGGAATTGGCCTTCGGCCGGGACATTTTTCTACTGAAAAATGTACAATTTTACAAGTCTTGTGGGTGTTTTTTTAAGATTGATAGAGGTATAGAGAGCAAACTAAACCCCTTCCTTAAACCATTGAGCCGAACCAGTAAATTATGCTGCACAATACCGTCTGAGCTCCCTTAAGGAGAATATCCGTCAGTTCTTTTATACTGTAAAAGTAATGCGATGGTCCTTCAATTATGATAAGCAACCACACACACACACGAACACACACACACACACACACACACACACACACACACACACACACACACGAACGCACATTCATGTCCAGCAAATCTAAAAAACTAGGCCCAAAATATCTTCAGTGTGATTTATCCATTCCCTTATCTTTAGACAGTCTTACGAAGCTGAATATAACCGCCTGTCGGTATCTTGGTGTTTCTAAGTTATGAAGTTAAATGATAGTAGAGCGAGTGGGGGCCTTTTCTGCATCCCCTTCTCCCTCATGTTCAGCCCCATTAGGATTGATATTTTAAGACATTCGGCCCATTAGTTCGTCGATTTTTAAGACCTTTCGTCCAATTTTGTATCCATATCCAGACCTTAATTCGTAGCTTGATGAAGGTCAATGCTAGTAGAGTGATAGGGAGGCTTTAAGGGAGCCCATCTCGTTTTTTGTTCTTCTCTTTCTCTCCCTCTCTCTTTGGTTTGTATCCATTCGGCCCCATTCAGCCTACTGTTTTAAGACGTTTACCCCCATCTAGGAGTCAATATTTTCCTGGCGATCGGTAGCGAGCCAGCATATATATATATTTTTGTTTTGACAGCAAGCTAAATTTGTACATTTTTCGATAGAAAAATGTCTCCGGCGAAGCCGGATTTCTCCATACAATGCTGGCTCGCTATCGATCGCCAGGAAGAAATTGACACCGAGATGGGGATAAACGTCTTAAAACAGTTGGTTGAATGGGGCCGAATGGATACAAGCCAGGGAAAGAGAGAAAAGGAGAGAAAGATAAAACAAGCCGGTGAGCCCCCTTAATAATATGTGAAGTGCTGTAATGCAAGTGTAATGATCGGACATGACATAGGAGGAGTTCGGGCGGTAATGCGAGTAATTGGACTCGGCTGGTGGAAGTGACCGCTCCGGTATATTAATTAAGGGGTATGTACGGTCGCGCTAATAAGTCATGTCCCAGCTGTCATTACGTTTGGCTTGCTCTGTGCTGTATTAATGTCTGTCAGATGTTGAATAGGGTGGGTAAGTGTAGGAACATGTTTGTATATTTCACTCGATATGAAGAAATGAAGCATAGATATTGCTGATACCAATTATTGATCAAAACATACTTGGTGCCGAAACATCACTTATGAGCGCGACTGTACAGTGCTTTTATATATATATATATATATATATATATATATATATATATATATATATATATATATATATATATATATATATTTATTTATTAACTTTTTTTTTTAGTTTCTTCACTAGACCTCAATCAAGCCTAAAAAAAAAAAAAAAAAAAAAACACACACACACACACACGCCCTAGACCCCCTTTCAAGATACATTTGTACAGTTCCTTCTAAAATTACAGGCTCGCTATCGTTCGGCAGGAAATAATCGAAAGGTCTTAATACTGACCAAAATATGGAGCAAAAGGTTTCAAAATCGCCAAACTAACGGAAAGAATGTCATAATATCTCAAAACTAATATGCTAAACATGAGGGAGAAGGGGGTCCAGAAAAATCGACTACCTCCCCCATTAGGTTAGGTTACGGAGCGGATCTATGGTGCCACGGTAAGGGGTGGAGGTCACGTGGTCAATAATTGGTTGATCTATATAATTATGTCTATCTAATTAGAAGATCAAGATTATTATATTTCTGAACATTAAGGGGAGGCAGACCGTTTTTCTGGACCCCCTTCTCTCTAATGTTTAGCCCCACTAGTTTTGAGATTATAAGACGGTCGGCCCATTAGTTTGGCGATTTTAACACCTTTCGCCCCAATTCGCTGTCAATTTTAGACCTTTCGTGCCATTTAGGTGTCGATTATTTCCTGGCGAGCGATAGCGAGCCTGCAATTTTAAGACAATTTTAAATTAGACATTTTTCTACCGAAAATATTACAAATTTATCTTGAAGGGGGTCTAGGGGGTGTTTTTCTAAGCTTGATGGAGGTCTAGGGAGGAAACTAAAAACAAATATGAATAAATGAATTAATAGACCAAACAAACGGCCAGTCTCCCCTTAAACAACAACCCCCGGTGCATAACAGCGTTAATCTCATCGCCACTTCTCAGCAAACAAACCAGGTTGACTATTTTTCAACTGTACCTTGCGTCTCCGAAACTCCTTCATGCAACAGCTGTAATCCTGATAGGCCATGCAGGTAAAGGTTATAGAACATTTATATACATTTAAATACAGACGCTGATTAATGCTCTACCAGCATACCAACAAGTAAAGGGTAAAGACCATGTATATCCGTATAAATACAGATGCTGAATAATGCTCTACCCGCGTATCCACAACATTTTGGCGCATCACCTAAAGCAAGTAAGTACAAAATGGATATATAATTCATCGTGATTTAGGGGTTCCATAGGGATTGGGCCCATACGGGATTGGGCCCATACGGAAT
Source organism: Paralithodes platypus (assembly GCA_032716605.1). Classification (NCBI taxonomy): domain Eukaryota; kingdom Metazoa; phylum Arthropoda; class Malacostraca; order Decapoda; family Lithodidae; genus Paralithodes; species Paralithodes platypus. The sequence continues at coordinate 16,409,812 of CM064571.1, forward strand.
ATACGGAATTGGGCCCATACGGGATTGGGCCCACGGGATTGGAACCTAACCTAACCTAACCTAACCTAAGTGGGCCCAATCCCGTGGTCACCTGAATTAGGGCATAATCAACCGAAATTAACTCCAGGTGTCAAAGAAACCCACCTGTAATTATCCCCAAGGAAAACAAGACCCCCAGCCCCTCAGAAGGCATAAATAGTCAGAATATTATAATACCTATAACCGAGGGGAATTAATAGCTCCTCCTAAAATTGGGGTAATTTTGTGATGACGGTAAACAGAGCCGTAAAGATAATTGATATAAGAGAGAGAGAGAGAGAGAGAGAGAGAGAGAGAGAGAGAGAGAGAGAGAGAGAGAGAGAGAGAGAGAGAGAGAGAGTCATATACACACACCCATTAATAAATTAATAATCAACTAGGCAGGCATAGACACCCAGACTGGAGAATAACAAATAATAAAACAAACAAACAAATATACACAGAATAAGATAAGAGACATTCGAAATTAAAAGGCAAGTAAAATATATAAATCTTAAACTACAATAATTACATAACGGAAATAAAGTCAAAGTTACACAATAAACCCAAAAATTAAACGCATATTTTGTGTATTATTATAGAAGGGATACCGGTAATTTAAAAAAAAAAAAAAAAAAAAATAGATATATATATATATATATATATATATACCGGTATATATATATGTATATATATATATATATATAAATATATATATATATATATTATTACTCCGTTTCCCAGGTTATAATATGAAGGTGATATCTGAGGAGTAGAAAGGGTGGAGTGTGTAATTGTTTATGTGTGTCTGTCTGTATGGCTGTGTCTTCTGTGTTTCTGCTTAACAATTTTGCCCTCCACTCTGTGTCTGTTTGTCTGTTTATCTATCTTTTATCTGTCTATCGCTCTATATATTTGTAAATCTATCTATCTATCTATCTATCTATTAATCTATCTCTATCTATCTGACTATTATTTCCTCACGCACACCATTTTTTTCTCTCTCTCTCTCTCTCTCTCTCTCTCTCTCAATCTGTCAGTGTGTCTATCTATCTATCTACCTATCTGCCTCTCTATCTGTCTATTGCTCAATATATTTCTGTTTATCTATCTATCTATTAATCTATCTCTATCTATCTATCTGACTATTATTTCCTCAAGCACACCATTATCTCTCTCTCTCTCTCTCTCTCTCTCTCTCTCTCTCTCTCTCTCTCTCTCTCTCTCAATCACTTAAATCTATTTCGTATATTATCTGAAAAGTCATTGTCAATATAAATTTAATTAACCAAATGCAATATAACATTCAAGTCGAACCGAACAAATAAGAATGCAATACGATATAGTTCAATTACGAGAGCATATGTTGTAAGAGTTGATTAATTTTATAGGCACCGAACAATAGGAGGATTGATGTTTTAGGTTATTGAAGCCTTTGTAATGATGAAATAAATCACACACACACACACACACACGTAGCTACTCACATACACACACACGTACGTAGCTACTCACACACGTACGTAGCTACTCACACACACACACACACGTAGCTACTCTCTCTCTCTCTCTCACACACACACACACACGTAGCTACTCTCTCTCACACACACACACACACACGCGTAGCTACTCACACACATACACACACACGTAGCTACTCTCTCTCTCTCTCACACACACACATGGATACACACATACACACGGGTACATACGCAGAAACATTAACATTACACCACAATCATACTCACATATATTATTATAACTTTTATTTACAATAATAATAAATATGAAAATCGTATGAATTAATAGGAGCAAATTAATCCAGATAATTCATTTACGAGTGCATTTATATCGAATTAAGGGAGCCCATCTCGCTTTTTATCTCTTTCTCTTCCTCTCTCTTTGGCTTGTATCCATTCGGCCCCATTCAGCCTACTGTTTTAAGACGTTTACCCCCATCCAGGTGTCAATATTTTCCTGGCGAGCGGGAGCGAGCCAGCATATTACATATTTTTATTTTGACAGCAAGGTAAATTTGTACATTTTTCGATAAACAAATGTCTCCGGCGAAGCCGGATTTCTCCATACAATGCTGGCTCGCTATCGCTCGCCAGGAAGAAATCGACACCTGGATGGGGATAAACGTCATAAAACAGTTGGCTGAATGGGGCCGAATGGATACAAGCCAGGGAAAGAGAGAAAAGGAGAGAAAGATAACCAAAAAAAAACAGGTCACGCCCCTTTAGATAATGTGTGGGATATAATAGTATACTCTGTGACAAAATATACCTTATCATAATTATTGTTCACTAGCAGGGATACCCGGCGTTGCCCGGGTAATCACCATAACTACTACCACCAATACTACTACCATAATCACCATCATCAACCCCATAATCACCGGCCTCGACCTCCCTGTGCCTCATTAAACGGCAACCTCGATTTCGGCCGCTAAATGACCTCCGATTTTGGATCTGACCTCATCCGTACCCCCATTTTGGGGGGCTGCGAACAACTTTCGTTCCATACACCTTTTCGATCGGAGGCCTCCTTCTGCCCCAAACGGCCCTTTTTCCGATTTCACGCCCATTTTCTCCGTCCCTTTAACCCTGGGGATTTTTTTTCACTAAAACCTGCCTAGGGACCCCCTTACTATGCATACCAAGTATGAACGCTCTAGCTTAAAAACTGCGGCCGCCTATATAGAACAGACAGACAGACAGACAGACAACCGAAAATATTATATAGATATTTGATTAGGAAAGATACAAAAGGAAGTATGGATGTATTATATTCTACAGTATTTGTTTAATTAAGTTTACATTTATTTAGGGATACTTGCTCATGCTTTATCATAAATATGTTTTGACGATCAGGTGAATGAGCATGGGAGATTAGGAATATATAAACACAAAATAAGGATTGAAAATTATAGAAAGAACAGGAAATAAGAGAAAAGGAAGGATAATTGAAGTAAAAAAATACGGGGGGGGAGAGAGAGAGAGAGAGAGAGAGAGAGAGAGAGAGAGAGAGAGAGAGCGAGCTAGCAAGAAAGAGCGCGAGCTAGCGAGAGAGAGCGCGAGCTAGCGAGAGAGAGAGCTATAGAGAGTACAAAGGAGTACAAAGGAAATCAAGCAACAACAGGTCTAGTGACCCTTCTAGGCTGCTTGTCCTCCAAAACACTGAAGATCAAGTGTCCAGTGGTTTAGAGTGGGTAAGGGAACATTGGAAAGGGAACTACTGCCATGGAACTAATGTCCGTGGCAGTACTAGGAAGTTAGTAGGGGACATATGGGTTAGTAACTGAGGGGAGGAAAAAATAAAGTTATTCATTTACAAACGCAGTCAGTCGCGGGTTTGATGCGAGATATTTGTCTAGGCGGAGTTTAAATGAATCAACAGTGCTGCAGTCTATAACGTCTCGGGGAAGCCCATTCCACAAGTTGACAACTCGATTGAAGAAGAAATTCTTAGATTCGTGTGAGTTAAAAGATTTACCAATAATTTTGCAACCGTTTCCCCGCGTGTAATTAGATTGGTCGATAGTGAAGTACTTACTACAGTTCATATTGTCGATGCCTTTCATGATTTTGAACACTTGAATTAAGTCACCTCTTAATCTGCGCTGGGTTAAAGGAAATAGATTTAATTCTCCAAGACGCTCTTCGTATGGTTTGTTCTTTAGGCTAGGTATCATTTTGGTAACTCTACGTTGAACTCGTTCTAGCTTGTTTATGTCTTTTTGGTAATAACGGCACCAGCATTGAACGCAGGACGAGAGAGAGAGAGAGAGCGAGCTAGCGAGAGAGAGAGAGCTATAGAGAGAGAGAGAGAGCGAGCTAGCGAGAGAGAGCGCGAGCTAGCGAGAGAGAGAGAGCTATAGAGAGAGAGAGAGAGAGAGCGAGCTAGCGAGAGAGAGCGCGAGCTAGCGAGAGAGAGCGCGAGCTAGCGAGAGAGAGCGCTATAGAGAGAGAGAGAGAGAGAGAGAGAGAGAGAGAGAGCGCGAGCTAGCTAGAGAGAGCGCGAGCTAGCGAGAGAGAGCGCGAGCTAGCGAGAGAGAGCGCGAGCTAGCGAGAGAGAGCGCGAGCTAGCGAGAGAGGGCGCGAGCTAGCGAGAGAGAGCGCTATAGAGAGAGAGAGAGAGAGAGAGAGCGCGAGCTAGCTAGAGAGAGCGCGACCTAGCGAGAGAGAGCGCGAGCTAGCGAGTGAGAGCGCGAGCTAGCGAGAGAGAGCGCGAGCTAGCGAGAGAGCGCGAGCTAGCGAGAGAGAGCGCGAGCTAGCGAGAGAGAGCGCGAGCTAGCGAGAGAGAGCGCGAGCTAGCGAGAGAGAGCGCGAGCTAGCGAGAGAGAGCGCTATAGAGAGAGAGAGAGAGCGCGAGCTAGCGAGAGAGAGCGCGAGCTAGCGAGAGAGAGCGCGAGGTAGCGAGAGAGAGCGCGAGCTAGCGAGAGAGAGCGCGAGCTAGCGAGAGAGAGCGCGAGCTAGCGAGAGAGAGCGCGAGCTAGCGAGAGAGAGCGCGAGCTAGCGAGAGAGAGCGCGAGCTAGCGAGAGAAAGCGCTAGCGAGAGAGAGCTAGCGAGAGAGAGAGCGCGAGCTAGCGAGAGAGAGCGCTACAGAGAGAGAGAGAGAGAGCGAGAGCGAGCGAGAGAGAGCTATAGAGAGAGAGAGAGAGAGAGAGAGAGAGAGAGAGAGAGAGAGCGAGAGCGAGAGAGAGCTATAGAGAGTACAAAGGAAAGGAGTACAAAGGAAATCAAGTAACAACAGATCTAGTGACCCTTCTAGGTTGCTTGTCCTCCAAAACACTGAGGATCAAGTGTCCAAACAGTGGTTTAGAGTGGGTAAGGGAACATTGGAAAGGGAATTACTGCCCTGGAACTAATGTCCGTGGCAGAGAGAGAGAGAGCGCGAGCTAGCGAGAGAGCTATATATATATATAGAGAGAGAGAGAGCGAGCGAGAGAGCTACATAGAGCTACATAGAGCTACATAGATACACAGACCACACAGACCCCAAGGTCCTTACTAGGCAGTCTGGCCTTACAAACTATAATATGCATATATGCATATATACACATACACACATACATACATATACATATATATATATACATATATATACACATACATATACACATACATACATACACACATATATATACAGTATATATATACATACTGTACAGTGCACACACATACATATACATACATTTTTTTTTTTTTTTTTTTTTTTTTTTTTTTTTCATATCACCCCAGCCCTCTGCAGATAGAGGTCAAGCCTTCCCTTGAAGGCGTTTATTGTGTCGCTCTCCACCACTCTCGCTGGTAGTTTATTCCACTCTGTCGCCACACTGTAGGTGAAGAAACTCTTTGTGACATCTAGGTTTGCCTTTTTGGTTTTTAATTTCATTCCATTTCCGCGAGTTTGATTAGTATTGTTTAATGTGAATAGTGCATTTACATCGACTTTGTCGAAACCTTTTAGTATCTTAAAGCACTCAATAAGCTGACCCCTCAACCTCCTCTTTTTTAATGAGAACAGGTTCAATCGTTTAAGTCTTTCTTCATATGGTTTATTTCTTAATGAGGGTATCATCTTCGTCGCTCTACGCTGTACTGACTCGAGTCTTACAATGTCCTTGATCAGGTAAGGTGACCAGAACTGCACACCATATTCAAGGTGGGGCCTCACCATACTTTTGAACAGTGGCACTATTACGTTTTCATGTTTATATGTAAATTTTCGTTTAATAAAGCCCAATGCTATGTTTGCCTTATTTGCAGCTGCTATACATTGGTCGGAAGTTTTTAGGTTTTCAGATATTAGTACCCCTAGGTCTTTTACTACCGTTGCGGTTTTTATTTGTTTGCCATTCATTTCGTATTTGTATTTCATATTTCTGCTACCAACCTGCAGCACCTGACATTTATCGACATTGAAGGGCATCTGCCATTTTTTCGACCACTCCGATATCTTGTTTAAATCAGATTGCAACGCATTTCTATCATCTTCGTTCAGGACTGTATTTCCTATTTTTGTATCGTCGGCGAATTTGGAAATGGTGTTGTTTACCCCTACATCGATATCGTTAATGTAAATGAGAAACAGGACCGGTCCAAGGACTGAACCCTGTGGAACTCCACTAGTGACAGGCTCCCACTCCGATTCCACTCCATTTATCACCACTCTCTGTCTTCTGTCCGTAAGCCAATTTTTTATCCAAGAATGAATTTCACCTTTGATACCTATCCTCTCCAGTTTAGCCAATAGTTTTCGGTGAGGCACCTTGTCGAAAGCTTTTTGAAAGTCCAAGAAGATTATATCTAGTGATTTCGTCATGTCGTTATATGTGAATAGTTTGTTATAAAATTCAATCAAATTTGTTAAGCATGACTTATTTGATCTAAAGCCGTGTTGACTATTTTTGATTAGGTTTTTTGATTCGAGGTAATCTACAATCTTATCTCTAATGATTTTTTCCATGATTTTTCCTACAATTGAAGTTAGGCTAATTGGTCTGTAATTACTCGCTTTGGCCTTGCTACCCTTCTTGTATATCGGCGTAATGTTCGCATCTTTCCAATCACTCGGTACAATCCCCTGTAGTAGTGATAAGTTAAATAGTTGTGTCAGGGGTTTATTTTGCTATTTCGTCCTTGACATTCTTAATTATTTTCGGGTGGAGCATGTCGGGTCCCGGGGTCTTATTACATTTAAATTACTCAATTTGCTTTGTACTTCGGTAACACTGATGGTGAAATCTCCTATCTCATGAGTTGAGGTGTTATTTTCAAGGGTATGATCGATAATTTCTTCTGTGAAAACTGAGCCAAAATATTTGTTGAGCAGATTTGCCGTGTTTGTGTCACCTGTTATTGTCTGGCCATCTTCTATTAGCGGTCCGATTCCGCTTTTGATCTGTTTATTTTTGTTTACGTAACTGTAGAATTTTTTGGGGTTTGTGGCACTTTCTCTGGCAATAGTCATTTCGTAATTTTGTTTGTTCGCCCTAATTATTTTTTTCACTTCCCTTCTACTATTTTTGTACAAGTTTTTAATTACTTGAGTGTTTGTGTTATTTTTTACAAGTTTGTGGAGTTGGTTCCTTTTCCTTATTGTCCTGCCGATGTCTCTACTGTACCAAGGGGGCATACTTGATTTCGTACTACGTTTTGGTTTCATGGGTACAAATTGTTTATGCGCTTCTGTAATTGTAGACTTAAAATGTCCCCATAGTTCATTTACTTCGTTTATATTTATGAGGTTTGAGTGTATGTTTGATAGCGATTCCTTAAGTCCGTCATAATTTGCGTTTTTGAAGTCCGAAACCATTCCTGTTGTTTTTACTGAGGAATATTTGCTTATAACGTTGATTCTTAAGATTTTATGATCGGACGTTGCCAGATGTTCACCTACATCCAGGTTTGATAATAAATTTTCTTGGGTAGTGATTACGAGGTCTAGTATATTCCTGTCTCGCGTCGGCTGTTTTTACGTGTTGAGTCAAAAAATTGTCCTGGATGAAGCTTGTCATTAGGCGTGACTCAGCATTTTTTCCGGTCGTGGTATTCCAGTCAATTAGGGGGAGGTTATAGTCACCTAGTAAAACTGTTTCGTCGGAATTAAGGGTTTTCTCTAGTATTTCATAAAAAATTGTATCATCGGCAACAGTTAGTCTCGGTGGTCGGTACGCTGTAGTGATATTTAAGTTCATGTTTTTTGTATTTATTTTGACGCACACTATTTCTGCATTACTTTCGGGGAGAGTCACCTCGACTGGGTTTAAGTAGGTTGCAACGTACATTGCAACCCCCCCTCTTTGTTTTCCATTGTTACGGTCTTTATGAAAAAATTTATATGGCTCTATGTGATATTCATGAAGTAGATCTTTATTTTTAAGGTTCAGATGTGTTTCCGTTATACAAATAACGTCAACTTTCTCATTTAATAACAGACATTTGAGTTCGTCTATTTTGTTTCTTAATTGAGCAGGCATTTATGGATATTATTTTTATATCATTTCTCTCAGCATGCGCTGGATTTGTTTTTCTTATTGGTGAGGATGGGTTTGGGGTTATGACTTGAAGCCGCGGCGGGTTGTCAAATTCATTCAGTTGGTTGGGTTGGCTTGGATGGGGTTGGGTGGGGTTGTTTAGTTTGTTTTGTGGTTCAGGTAGGTAATTTTTCGCAACTTGTGGGCCATTGGGGTTGACGGTTTCCTTTAAATGGTTGTGATGGACTTCTAAGGGTTGGGTGGGGTTATTTATTTCTCTTAACTGTGCGGGTGGAGTTTGATTGGGTGGGGTTGTGGGAGGGTTTTTTCCGGGGGTAGCGATATCAATACTCAGAGGAGTCTATTAGCATAGTTATTTCTCGGTCCTGACTGGCGTCGTTTTCGTGTGCAATGTAGGTTGCTTGATTTAGGGTGTCACTCATGCGCTGAACGCCTTTTTCTGATAAATGAATGCCATCTCCGCTGTACAGGGACGAGTTCCCTACAAAGGTGGTCCAATTGTCCACATACAGTACCTTCTCTTGTTTCGCACATGACCTTGACTGCGTTGTTAATTTCTATGGCTCTATTTTGTCCGTATGAGCTTGTTTTAATCCGGGGTATGACGCCGCTTACCACACATTTCGTGGTCTTCCTTTTCATGACTTTAATTAGGTTCTCAAAATCTTTTTCTATGGTCTTAATTGGGGCCTTACCTCCGTCAAAGCAGTCATTTGAGCCAACATTGACGACTACACAGGTGCCCTCTGGTATGGCGGAGTTAGTTATGTCTTTCAGGATATGTTCGACTTTACCGCCTGGAATGACCTTTACTGACCTTTTTCCTCTGTTCTTGGTGGCAAAGGCAGCTCCTTGACCTCGCATGAGACTGTCACCATATACTAGGGTGAGTTTCTCCTTCCCGCTGACTCCGTGATTTGATGGTTTCGTTGTTTTCCTGTCAGGAGTTTTCTTGCCTTTCGAGCTTGCTTTCACGTGGTCAGAGAGAGCTATAGAGAGAGAGAGAGAGCGCGAGCTAGCGAGAGAGAGCTATAGAGAGAGAGAGAGCGAGCGAGAGAGAGCTATAGAGATAGAGAGAGAGAGAGAGAGACAGAGAGCGCGAGCTAGCGAGAGAGAGAGCGAGCGAGAGAGAGCTAGAGAGAGAGAGAGAGAGCGCGAGCTAGCGAGAGAGAGCTATAGAGAGAGAGAGAGAAAGAGAGAGAGAGAGAGAGAGCGAGCGAGAGATATATATATATAGAGAGAGAGAGAGCGCGAGCTAGCGAGAGAGAGAGAGAGAGAGCGAGCGAGAGAGAGAGCTATATATATATATATATATAGAGAGAGAGAGAGAGAGAGCGCGAGCTAGCGAGAGAGAGCTATAGAGAGAGAGAGAGAGAGAGAGAGAGAGAGAGAGAGCGAGAGCGAGCGAGAGAGAGCTATAGAGAGAGAGAGAGAGAGAGCGAGCGAGAGAGAGCTATAGAGAGAGAGAGAGAGCGCGAGCTAGCGAGAGAGAGAGAGAGAGAGAGAGAGAGAGAGAGAGAGAGAGAGAGAGAGAGAGAGCGATAGAGAGAGAGAGTATAAAAACCCACTTGCAACCAAACAGAACACAACACAAACAACCAAAACAAAATGGCCGCCGCCCCACTGTTTACAAAATCCCCTAATTAGTTTGTTTGTTCGAGACCAGGAGGGGAGGGCAGAAAATTATGGATCCACCTTTAAAGGGGAGTCACCGGCTTTTGTTTTTATCTTTCTCTCTTCTTCTCTCTTTCCCTGGCTTGTATCCATTCGACCCCATTCAGCCAACTGTTTTAAGACGTTTATCCCCATCCAGATGTCGATTTCTTCCTGGCGAGCGATAGCGAGCCAGCATTATATGGAGAAATCCGGCTTGGCCGGAGACATTTTTCTATCGAAAAATGTACAAATTTAGCTTGCTGTAAAACAAAAAATATATATATACTGGCTCGCTACCGCTCGCCAGGAAAATATTGACACCTGGATGGGGGTAAACGTCTTGAAACAGTAGGCTGAATGGGGCCGAATGGATACAAGCCAGGGAAAGAGAGAAAAGGAGAGAAAGATAAAAAAAAGCCGGTGACCCCCCCTTAATAACAACAATGGCCTCGTTCAATCTCCGCTGACGATAATGGCGTCAGATTACGTGGTCGTTTGTGTGTTAGTCATCAGGACGAACATTTGGTTGGTTCCATGTCATCTCAACCAGTAGACCATTTCAACTAGTAGCTCTCAACCAGTGCCAAATTAACCCAGACCAACCAAACCAGTGCCAAAATATAGTACTAACCTAACCTAACTTAACCGTATTGGTTAATTTGGTACTGGTTGAGAGCTACTGGTTGAGTTGACGGGTCACCACATTTGGTTATATGTGTTCTTTGGTTCCCAGATATTGTTTTCTATGTGTATGAAGGAGACAAAAGACAGGCTGCCTGTAACGAGTGTCTCCCCCCAAATCCAAATGAGTATACAGAGAGTCAGATTCAAGGGACGTTTGAGTTAAAGTGCCTGGACACACGAAGTTTAATGCAGTCCAAGTCATAGGATAAAGGAAAACATTATTTAGGGAGAGACATTACAATATAATATAATGATATAATTAATATAAAATTGTTTGATGACTCCTCTGCTTCCATTTATACCCCCCCCAAAAAAAAAATATATATAAAAAAAAAAAAAAAAAAAAAAAAAAAAAAAAAATAATAATAATAATAATAATAATAGAATAATAATAATAATAATAATAATAATAATAAATATATAATAAAATGTGGTAGGATGGATCAGGCATTAATCAAAGTGGAGTGGAAATGGAGTAATAATGTGTTTTTACCGGAACACAGCTTTCTATGGTGATGTTGGTGATTTTGATGATGGTGATGATAGTGGTGGCAATGGTGGGGAGGAGGACGATGAAGATAAAGCCGGTATCACACGAGAGCTTTTATAGTCAACATTCGATGATCAACATTGTTCTGGCAACATTTATGGAGTATTTTGCACTGGTATCGGAAACTAGACTGATGATAGATGAATTTAGGTTTCAGAAAAATATTAAATGTTGACCTCATAAGCTGCCAGACCAGTGTTGAGGATAAATGTTAAGTGAAAAAATGTTCGTGTGATACCGTATGAGATCAAAACAATGTGTCAGACATATCCACTAAGTACTAGCCGGGGTTGGTGTATTTAAAGTATTACAGCACCAATAGCTACTGAGCTCTTTAAGGGGAGGTTTCTAGTTTGTTTCCTACTCCTCCAGCAATCTTAAAATGTCACCCCCTTGACCCCCCTTTCAAGATAAATTTGTACATTTTTCGGTAGAAAAATGTCCCGGCCGAAGGCCGGTTACTCTTAAATTACAGGCTCGCTATCGCTCGCCAGGATAAAATCGACACCTAAATTGCACGAAAGGTCTTAAAATTGACAGAATGGGGCGGAAATTCTTAAAATCACCAAACTTATGGGGGCAAACGTCTTAAAATCTCAAAAACAATGGGGCTAACCATGAGGGAGAATGGGGTCAAGAAAAAAATACCTCAAGTGGAGACCTCCCCTTAAAGTCTGACAGCACCAATAGCTACCGAGTTCTTTAAACCATGGATGAGTGATCGTGGCAACACAATGAGCTTTCACCCAAAAGTACATGGTTCGATTACCAGCTGTATGAAATAAATTACTTATGATAGTTATAATAATCATAATAATCATACATATAAACATAAGCTATTGATTGGTGTGTGTGTGTGTGTGTGTGTGTGTGTGTGTGTGAAATATAGTTAATTTCTTTGTTTCACAGAACTAATAAAGACACAATAAAATTATACGATGCCGTATAATGTAATGACTGTGACGCAAATATGTATGATATATAGTTTTTAGTAATTAGGTAATTTTGAAAGATAATATTATTGGCGATATGTAGAATGCTTGTGATATATAAAATAATTATAATGGTGATGAAGATGGTGATTACAATGATACTAATGATGCTAATCATATTGGTAACACATTTTAGATACATGCAGAAAGCTAATAGGTGTGTGTGTGTGTGTGTGTGTGTGTTGTGGCCCTATGAGCATGTGTGGGTGTGAGCGTATGTGTGCGTTGTCTGGTGTATCACCCCTTTTATAATACCCACCTAAAGGAAAAAAATGGCTTACAAAATAGCCTAATATTCATAATTAGTTTGTTTACTCCAGCCACGAGGGGACAACAGAAAACGGGATGAACGACCATAACAAGATAATACAATGGCCTACTTCATTAATTTCTGGGACACAAACAAGTACAGCTATGCCCTGTTCCAAGAAGGTAGGCAAAACAATCGTGAATCCTAACCTCTGTAACTGAAAAGGGGCTGGAGTAAATGGGCTGTAAATTTCGACACCTATGCCCTGCCTGACCCTTCTCCAATGGTAAAAATATTAGCTGGATTACTCTAGTCGTTTGTGCGTTATTGAGGTTAATGTTCAAGAGTTTTGGCCTACTTACTTGGAACAGGGTACAGTATATGGGTTATAGGGCTAGTTGAAATGTACGAGTAATTGCTTGGCCTAGCTGTGTTGGAGAGAGAGAGAAAGAGAGAGAGAGAGAGAGAGAGAGAGAGAGAGAGAGAGAGAGAGAGAGAGAGAGAGAGAGAGAGAGAGAGAGAGAGGGGGGGGGGGGAGAGGGGGAGAGGGGGGGGGAGAGGGGGAGAGGGAGAGATAGAGACAGAGAGAAAGAGAAAAAGAGAGAAAGAGAGAGAGAGAGAGAGATAAAGTGAGTGTGTGTGTGAGTGCGTGCGTGTGTGTTTACGATATGACACATACCATACTCTGCTTCACAAGATCTATTTATTCCCCCGCCCCAAAATGACTAAGAAAACAGCCTAATATTCATAATTTGTTTGTTTGTTCCAGCCACGAGGGGAGAACAGAAAATGGGATGAAGGAACATAACAGGATCGCATAATGGCCTCTTTTCTAATCACTAGGACGCAAACAAGTACATGAATTTGGTGGTTAGTTGATATTTATAGTTAATATTATGTTGAATAGAGTGATTGTGTGTGTGTGTGTGTGTGTGTGTGTGTGTGTGTGTGTGTGTGTGTGTGTGTGTGAGGACGTATGTGTGCAGTGCCATTATGTCATATTACGTTTCATAATACAAAAAAGAAAAAAAAAAACGACCTAATATTTGTAATTTGTTTGCCTGTTTGTTCGAGGCTACAAGGAGGGGGAGAAGATAAATATGTACTGAATATGTACTAAATATGTAATAAACGAGGCTAACAAGCATAACAGGATAATACAGGGACCTCCTTGGTAATTACTGGGGCACAAACAGGTACAGTCGGTTATACAAATTCCTGGACCTCTTAGACTTAGACTTTATATGTAAGACGATTTATGAAAGCAGTTTTGCATGTATTATTACTGCAATCAGATCTATCCTGCAGAATGGAGCATTATACATCCATAAATATTTCCCGATGGTTGAATTTGCTCATAGAAAAACATAAAAGGTCTACCAATATTTATGAAGGGATGTGCAGGATTTTTTTTTTTTTTTTTTGTGTGTCCTTTATTATCATAAGTAATTCCACCAAAATAATTAGAGCGGAGATTTTTCAGGACTCAACAAGCAGGTCAAATGTCATATTGAAAACCACCTCAGCGATTAGTTTGACCTACTTCTTGTGCCCCCCCCCCCCCCTCATTTGAGACTGTCCCTGCTGCATACTCCTCATCCCCAAATCCTCTCAGGATGAAACACCTGGAGATGACATATTGAGCTTGTTCTGGATTAAGGGGAGATGGGCCGTTTTTTTGGTCAATTAATCCATTTATTCAGGCATTTCTTAGTGTCCTCGCTAGACCTCCATCAAACTAGACCCCCTAGACCCCCCTTCAAGATAGATTTGTATATTTTTCAATAGAAAAATGTCCCGGCCGAAGGCCGCTTCCTCTTAAAACTTCAGGCTCGCTATCGCTTGCCTGGAAAAAAATCGACACCTAAATTGCACGAAAGGTCTTAAAATTGACAACGAAATGTGGCAAAAAGTGTTAAAATCGCCAAACTAATGGGCCGAATGTCTTATAATCTCAAAACAAATGGGGCTTAACACGAGGGAGAAAAGGGACCAGAAAAACGGCCCATCTCCCCTTAAAGAACATCTTTAGGACAGTAACTGCTAGTCATGTAATACCATACGTTCAGTTTTAAGGGGAGATTTCCACTTGAGGAGTTTTTTTTATTTACCCCTTGCTCCCTCATGTTTAGCCCCATTGCTTTTGAGATTTCAAGACGTTCGCCACATTAGTTTGGCGATTATAAGAACTTCTGCCCCATTTATGTCACTTTTAAGACCTTTCGTGCCATTTAGGCGTCGATTTTTTCCTGGCGAGCGATAGCGAGCCTGTAATTTAAGAGGAATCGACCTTCGGCCGGGACATTTTTCTACCGAAAAATGTACAAATTTATCTTGAAAAGGGGTTAAGGGGGTGTAACTTCAAGCTTGATGGAAGTCTAGGAAACAGACTTAAAACCCTCCACTTAATGACCTCCACCACTACTTCCTGCGCACCATTTACCAAGTCTCACATAATGTCTACAGTTTATGGTTTCAAATTAGATAAATTTCGTTTCAGAAAAGATATAGGCAAATATTGGTTTGGTAACAGAGTTGTAGATGGGTGGAATGGACTACCAAGTGCTATAGTGGGATCTAAAACTGTAGGGAGCTTTAAGATAAAATTGGATAAGCATATGGACGAGAAGGGTTGGGTGTGAAGGGGGATCAGCCGGGTTGGGCCAATCAGCGCTCTGCAGACCCCCATAATCCTGCGTTAATCTCTAACCGTTTTGGTAAGATGATCCTCAGGGTATTAGAGTGTTGAGCCTATAATTGGGCTTTGTAATTGATTTGGGGTTGTGTGGGACAGGGATCTGCCTTGCTTAGGCCAATCGGCTTTCTGCAGACTCCCATTTTCTTATGTTCTTATGTTCTTATGTTCTTATAGTATTTATTGGGTTTTCACTAGTTTACAAGAAAATTACACAAATAGATTTTACTCTGTCAATGCAACGTCCTACAATGGTTGCATTACAAAGATGTGGTCAATGGTGCACTCTTGTTTTATCGGCTGTCGACATTGGTAGCTGGAACAATAACAACAACAATATTAATAACAATAATAATAATAATATAAGAAAATATTAACAACAACACCAACACAGCTACAATATTAACAACAACACCAATAAACCTACAATATTAACAACAACACCAATAAACCTACAATATTAACAACACCAATAAACCTACAATATTAACAACAACACCAATAAACCTACAATATTAACAACACCAATAAACCTACAATATTAACAACAACACCAATAAACCTACAATATTAACAACAACACCAATAAACCTACAATATTAACAACACCACCAATAAACCTACAATATTAACAACAACACCAATAAACCTACAATATTAACAACACCAATAAACCTACAATATTAACAACACCAATAAACCTACAATATTAACAACAACACCAATACACCTACAATATTAACAACAACACCAATAAACCTACAATATTAACAACACCAATAAACCTACAATATTAACAACAACACCAATAAACCTACAATATTAACAACAACACCAATACACCTACAATATTAACAACAACACCAATAAACCTACAATATTAACAACAACACCAATAAACCTACAATATTAACAACAACACCAATAAACCTACAATATTAACAACAACACCAATAAACCTACAATATCCTGCACAAATATTAACAACACCAATAAACCTACAATATTAACAACAACACCAATAAACCTACAATATTAACAACAACACCAATAAACCTACAATATCCTACACAAATATTAACAACAACACCAATAAACCTACAATATCCTACACAAACTTGACCAATGTTGACCATGGTATTGTTGGCTGCAGCAGTACAAGAGGTAGCAGTGAGAGTAGAACTTAGGGGAGGTGTGGTGGAGTGGTCTTGCCACTGGACTGGTAATCCAATGGACCCGGGTTCAAATCCTGATATGTCAATGGGAAGATATTATTGGGATGGCATTTGTGGTGTACCTAGTATCAGTGCATTACCACAAAGCCCACCGAAACTCCAGAAAATACCCTCCTTGTTCTCTGATTAAATAGCACTGTATGAATATTTCCATATTCATAATATGCTACAGGGGGGAAATGCCTAGTGAGTTCATTGCTCAATAGGTGGCGTTCTGAGAGTGAAGGTCCGAGTCTAGGTGTTGAGACAATGAAGCACTGAAGCGAGGAAGCTTCAGAGATGGGGCTGCTTCGAGCCGTGAGTGAGCAACTAAGCCCCATGCATCCTGCGAAGGCAAGATGGCAGGGGGTGGCTGTAGCTAAAAGTGCTTTACATGTCTCACCTCACCTCACGGGCGTCACCGTTCATAACGGTTGAATGTACAGGCTCTCAGCCTATGCCCGAGAGGGAGTAGTTGGAATATTTAAAACAAAATATATATATATATATATATATATTATATTCAACCCAATAAAATAAGTCTGAGGTATCCAAATAAAGGGATTCGCGACATTTCGGCCGCGAACCAAAGCGGCCGTGTTTGCTATTGTGCGTGATATATATATATATATATATATATATATATATATATATATATATATATATATATATATACCGATATATATAGATATATATATATATATATATATATATATATATATATATATATATATATAGAGAGAGAGAGAGAGAGAGAGAGAGAGAGAGAGAGAGCAATGAAGCGAACGAAGAACAAGCGAGAAACCCTAATCCATCCTCTCCATATTACCCCTTACCCTCCCCACTACACACTCATCCTCTCTCTCTCTCTCTCTCTCTCTCGAGCAGTACAAGTCATAACTATAAATACGTTGATTATCAGTCTCACATATGTAACTAGATTACTATATTTCATATTGAGATTTGTGCTGCCTGTGTATCTATGTAACTCTCTATCTATCACACACACACACAGTCTCTCTCTCTCTCTCTCTCTCTCTCACACACACACACACACACACACACACACACTCACTCTCACACACACACACACAAACCCACTCACTCTCACACACACACACACACAGTCTCTCTCTCTCTCTCTCTCTCTCTCTCTCTCACACACACACACAGCCCGTAGCCTAGTAGGTAGAGCTCTCGTCTCACACACGAGGGGTCGGGGGTTCAATCCCCGGCCGGGCGGAGACAAATTGGGCTTGTCTCCTTTCATGTGTTAGCCTCAGTTCACCTAGCTGTAAATAGGTACCTGGAATAAGTGGACGACGTTGTGACGTCCCATCTGGGGTTGGCAAAAATGGTACAAGGCGAGATGGGTATCATATGGTTCACCTAAGCTGATGGCTACCTAAGCCTTCGGGCGAGACGGTACCGTCTATAGTGAGAATGGTACCATACAGATCCACCCTACGCCTTCGTTTCCGATGTCGCCAATTGGCTAAAATACAGACTACACACACATCCACAGCCATTCCAACGATACATATAACACCTACACATATAGGAGGCGGGAAATAACGAGCTTGCTCACTCCCGCAATACAACTAGAGTAAGTACAACTAGAGTAAGTACAGGCTCTCTCTCTCTCTATCACACACAGACACACACACACAGCATCTCTCTCTCACACACACACACACACACAGTCTCTCTCTCTCTCTCTCTCTCTCTCTCTCTCTCTCTCTCTCTCTCTCACACACCCCGCCACGGACACACCACCACCGCGGTAATAACTATTCATAAGGTAGGTATCAATCAGCCTCGAATTTCCGGCCGGGCAGGTAACGCTATACTTTACCTGGGACATTAACACTTGCCGGGGCCATTTGGGGGGGGGGGGGGGAGGGGGGAGGGGTAGAGAGAGAGAGAGAGAGAGAGAGAGAGAGAGAGAGAGTGGGAAAGAGGGTATATCTCAATTATGGTCCGACTTGGCAATATAGGAGGGATTATGGTGCTGTCTCTTATTCAGTTCATTATTGTCTTGTGGACGGTGACAATCTGCACACACACACACACATACATATATATATATATATATATCAACAAAATTGCTTCAAATCCACATCTGATATGAAGAAGATTACTTTTATTAAACTAAAAATGCAAGACACTTTTGTACTCTTTCCTTACAGACACACCCTTCATGTCAATCGTTTGGCAGTTTCATCGCTTCATTCATTCCCTTTACACATATGGACACACAATCAAACAACACATCACGCCATATTCTCCTCGGTCTTCCACAGTATCCTCAATTTCACATCTACTTTCAGCATCGCACATTTCTCTTTCCTAATTATAACTTCACTAATTTAAGTTACGTGAACATACCATCCAAAAAAATACGAATTCTGAATAATAAGGTAAGTAGATTCCAACGTAATTATCCACTACAACTCTACTTGTAAATACGTTGTTGTACTGTACACCCGGCACCAACTGTAACTGCCCCAGTGCTATTTGTATTTATGCTATTTAATATATTTCGAGTAAAATATAGACAACGAAATAAATAAATGCATAAATAAATAAAATAAAATGAAAAATTAACCTATTCACTTATTTGTTAATTTATGCTGTTTGCGATTTTCATATACATATATTACAAGTTGATAGTGTTTTTGTGTTTGTGTGTGAGGTGTTTGTGTGTGAGGTGTTTGTGTGTGAGGTGTTTGTGTGTGAGGTGTTTGTGTGTGAGGTGTTTGTGTGTGAGGTGTTTGTGTGTGAGGTGTTTGTGTGTGAGGTGTTTGTGTGAGGTGTTTGTGTGTGAGGTATTTGTGTGTGATGGGTTTGTGTGTCAGGGGTTTGTGTGTGAGGTGTTTGTGTGTGAGGTGTTTGTGTGTGAGGTGTTTGTGTGTGAGGTGTTTGTGTGTGAGGTGTTTGTGTGTGAGGTGTTTGTGTGTGAGGTGTTTGTGTGTGAGGTGTTTGTGTGTGAGGTGTTTGTGTGTGAGGTGTTTGTGTGTGAGGTGTTTGTGTGTGAGGTGTTTGTGTGTGAGGTGTTTGTGTGTGAGGTGTTTGTGTGTGAGGTGTTTGTGTGTGAGGTGTTTGTGTGTGAGGTGTTTGTGTGTGAGGTGTTTGTGTGTGAGGTGTTTGTGTGTGAGGTGTTGTGTGTGAGGTGTTTGTGTGTGAGGTGTTTGTGTGTGAGGTGTTTGTGTGTGAGGTGTTTGTGTGTGAGGTGTTTGTGTGTGAGGTGTTTGTGTGTGAGGTGTTTGTGTGTGAGGTGTTTGTGTGTGAGGTGTTTGTGTGTGAGGTGTTTGTGTGTGAGGTGTGTACACTGTATGGTATCTAGCTACGTGATCACGGGTTGGAGCGGGTGGTGGTGGATGGGATATAATTCCAAATGAAGCCACAATTTTTAAGCTCCTCGGTGGTCTAGTGGTTTAGGTGCTGGAGTGCTGCACTACTGGCCTGAGTTCGAAACTTGGCTGGGGCATGACACAAATATATATATATATATATATATATTTTTATATATATATATATATATATATATATATATATATATATATATATATATATATATATATATATATATATATATATATATATATATAT
Organism: Paralithodes platypus; assembly: GCA_032716605.1. Lineage (NCBI taxonomy): Eukaryota > Metazoa > Arthropoda > Malacostraca > Decapoda > Lithodidae > Paralithodes > Paralithodes platypus. The sequence continues at coordinate 16,429,492 of CM064571.1, forward strand.
ATTATATATATATATATATATATATATATATATATATATATATATATATATATATATATATATACATACTCTGACACCTTCCCCAGTTTTCCTATTTGTTTCTGTCTTATGTATTAACACTATACACTAAATACTGAAATACTAAATTGTCAAAAATACACACAAGCACATTTTGAAAGAACTAAATTGTCATAAATACATACAAGAACATTTTGAAAGAACTAAATTGTCATAAATACACACAAGCACATTTTGAAAGAACTAAATTGTCATAAATACATACAAGCACATTTTGAAAGAACTAAATTGTCATAAATACACACAAGCACATTTTGAAAGAACCATGCTTCTTCTTCTTCGGCGCAGGTTGACGATGGTGGATTATATGTCATTAGATTCACAACTCCCTCCAGCCCAGTGAACATTATCAGACATTATGAGCACCAGGGTGACAAACCGGAGAGCTCTTCCTTTCTTGTAAGGGAGCCCACCTCGATTGTTTTTTCTCTCTTTCTCTCCCTCTCTCTCTTTGGCTTTTATCCATTCGGCCCCATTCAGCTAACTGTTTTAAGACGTTTACCCCTATCCAGGTGTCAATATTTTCCTGGCGAGCGGTAGCAAACCAGCATATATATATTTTTGTTTTGACAGCAAGCTAAATTTGTACATTTTTCGATAGAAAAATGTCTCCGGCGAAGACGGATTTCTCCTTTAATGCTGGCTCGCTATCGCCCGCCAGGAAGAAACCGACAACTGAATGGGGATAAACGTCTTAAAACAGTAGGCTGAACGGGGCCGAATGGATACAAGCCAGGGAAAGAGAGAAAAGGAGATAAAAGATAAAACAAGCAGGTGACCCCCCTTAAACCTTGACAGCTATAATATTAAATAATTGGAAATGATAAATTGGCCCAAACACAACGCCAAACTCCGGTAAATTACTAACTAAATTGTCCCACCACCACGTTACTTATTGGTCTTCACTTTATACTGATTATATTAGATGTATTCTTTTGTTCATTTCACTCTTGTTTATTATGTTAAGGGGAGATTTCCGCTTGAGGGATATTTTTATTTCTTGACTCCTTTCTCCCTCACTTTTAGCTCCATTGCTTTAATAATTTTAAGACGTTCGCCCCTTTATTTTGACGATTTTAAGAACCTTCGACCCATTTCTGTCAATTTTAAGACTTTTCGTGCCATTTAGGTGTCGATTTTATCCTGGCGAGCGACAGCGAGCCTGTAATTTAAGAGGAACCGGCTTTCAGCCAGGAAATTTTTCTGCCGAAAAATTTACAAATTCATCTTGAAAGGGGCTCAAGAGGGTGAAATTTTAAGATTGCTGGAGGAGTAGGAAACAAACTAAAAACCTCCCCTTAACCCGTTCAGTACCAGGGACGTCCTTTTCATCCTATTCGGGCAAGTATTAAGACGATTTTATTCAGCTTAGGAAGGACCTCTATAGCAATAATAAGGCTTCAAACTACATCTCGACCAAGCCTGTTAATAACTACCCCCAGATCCTTCCGAAGCTGCATAATAGTGTATAGATATAGCTCGAATAAAATATAACACACGTCGCTGGTACTCTAAGGGTTAATTTTTTTTTTCTTTTTTTTTTTTTTTTTTATCTACCCAGCATATAACTCCAGCGCAGTCTATGATTTAAGGGGAGACGAGTCGCTTTTCTAGACCACCTTCTCCCTCATCTTTAGACCCATTAGTTTGGCGATTTTATGAACTTTCGCCCCATTTCTGTCAATTTTAAGACCTTTCCTGTCAATTAGGTCTTGATTTTTTCCTGGCGAGCGATAGCGAGCCTGTAATTTAAGAGGAATCGGCCTTCGGCCAGGACATTTTTCTACCGAAAAATGTACAAATTTATCTTGAAAGGGGGTCTAGGGGGCTTCATTTTTAGCTTGATGGAGGTCTGGCAAGGAAACTAGAAAAATAATAAATAAATTATAAAATTGACAAAAAGTGAAGGATCTGCCCTTAACAGTGCATTTCCAGACCCCAGAGGAAAATCCAACTCTAATGGTTCTCATGTCAAACCCAGGAAGAACAAGTTAATATTGGGTTTTGTATTATTTGCCACTTTATATTACAGCTTCTAGATCGTCCTGGAAAATTCAAGCTTTCTTATGATTTTTTTTATATTAATAGCGTTCATGTCACACCCAGGAAGAACAAGTTAATATTGGGTTTATATATGTTTTACCACTTTATATTACAGCTTGTAGATCGTTCTTTTTATGATTTTTATATATATATATTGTTTTATATATTATATGTCACCGTTTTTTTTTAAATCTTTCTCTCCCTTTGTCTCTTCCCCTGGCTTGTATCCATTCATCCCCATTCAGCCAACTGTTTTAAGACGTTTATCTCCATCCAGGTGTCAATTTCTTCCTGGCGAGCGATAGCGAGCCAGCATTGTACGGAGAAAACCGGCTTCGCCGGAAACATTTTTCTATCGAAAAATGTACAAATTTAGCTTGCTGTCAAAATTAAAATATATATATGCTGGCTCGCTACCCCTCGCCAGTAAAATATTGACACCTGGATGGGGGTAAACGTCTTAAAACAGTAGGCTGAATGGGGCCGAATGGATACAAGCCAAAGAGAGAGGGAGAGAAAGAGAAAAAAAAAGCGAGGTGGGCTCGAAAAAATCGACACCTAAATGGTACGAAAGGTCTTAATATGGGCAAAGGAATGGGGCAAAAGGTGTTAAAATCGATAAAAACTAATGAGGCGAATGTCTTGAAATCTCATAACTAATAGGGCTAAACATGAGGGAGGAAGAGGACTCGAAAAACCAACTTCCTCCCCTTAATACGATTTCCATTATCCTCGTGGCTCCCTCAACTTCTTACTAAGGTGATTTTAATCGTCTAATGATAAATGTCTGACAAATTAAGGGGGGTGACCTGTTTTTGTTGTCCTTTTCTATCTTTTTCTGGCTTGTATCCATTTGGCCCCATTCAGCCTACTGTTTTAAGACGTTTATCCCCATCCAGGTGTCAATTTTTTACTGGTGAGCGGTAGCGAGCCAGCATATTTTTTATTTTTTGTTTGACAGCAGGCTAAATTTGTACATTTTTCGATAGAAAAATTTCTCCGGCGAAACCGGATTTCTTCATATAATGCTGGCTCGCTATCGCTCGCCAGGAAGAAATCGACACCTAGATGGGGATAAACGTCTTAAAATAGTTGGCTGAATGGGGCCGAATGGATACAAGCCAGAGAAAGAGAGAAAAGGACAGCAATAACAAAAAGCAGGTCACCCCCCTTAAGAGTGCATATATAGAACACATACACGTATCAAAACTGGTACATTCTTTTAGAGTGTTAATAGGAACATATTGTAGAAAGTGTCCTTAGTTTGGCATTCATCTAAGAACATATTCGTAATTTTCACCATTAATGTATCAACAAAAATGTGTTTAAATAAACATGAAAGTGTAGGAATAGTTACTCTAGACCATTATTATACACTAATGGGTACCATTTTTTATATATATATATATATATATATATATATATATATATATATATATATATATATACCGGTATATATATACAGTATATATATATATATATATATATATATATTTTTTTTTTTTTTTTTTTTTTTTTTTTTTTTTTTTTTCCCTTTACAGTTTACCGTTCTATATTGCACACAGTAATTTATTAGTGTAGGCTTATGGTATAGCGCCGAAACTAAGTAGGCCTACAACACACATTTAATTTAAATAATGTTCAATCCTTTTAATTCTAGATAGACTGGGTTTCGAACTCGCGACTGTTTCAATTGATTTAGGTTATCATTAAACGATTTTATGCAATTTAGGAAGGATCTCGAGGAACCAAAGACGTAAAAACTATCTTAATTACCTCTAGCTCCCATACGCTCTTCACTGAATCAAATCGTCTAATGATAGCCAGACTAAAATGTCAAAGCGCGTCGTAATCCTCAAGGGGTTATTATACTTTTCTTAGGGATTACATTTGTCGTTAATTATCATTACAATAAGATTTTTTTCTCGAAAGACAGTTGGAACGCAGCGAGATCTATGTAACAAACTTCTACAAACAATGAATATGGCCATAATATAATACATAAAACATGTAGGGTTCAACACATGTAGGGTTCAACACATGTAGGGTTCAACACATTTAGGACATTTGTCGAACCAGAAAATGATGCTTTATTCTACTTTTCCAAGTTTTCTTAAAACAAAAATAATAATTTAAATAATAATAATAATAATAATAACAATAACAATAATAATAATAATAATAATAATAATAATAATAACAAAAATAAACGGTGTATTGTGTATTGCGTATTGATTCGATACTTATATTAACAATTACGTCCTAATGCCAGTATTCCCAAATACAGCATCATTATACAACATTTCGCCGAGTCACCTTCACAAGTGTAAATAAACAATATTACTCATACAGTACAGTCGCGCTAATAAGTCATGTCTCGGCACCAAGAATGTTTTGATCAATAATTAGTATCAGCAATATCTATGCTTCATTTCTGCATATCGAGTGAAATATACAAACATGTTCCTACGCATACCCACCCTATTCAACATCTGACAGATATTAATACAGCACAGAGCAAGCCAAACGAAATGGCAGCTGGGCCATGACTTATTAGCGCGACTGTGCATTGGTTTTTAATGGGTGGGAAATTAATATAATTTTCTCCAACTGTCGATATGCTGCATGTGCGATAATTACAGGCATGCTAATATTTGTGTCCGTTTTAAATACACGTCATTCAAATTTAAGAGCTGTATTGGGTTTATTTGTGTAAGCTAAACATATTCAAATTAGTGCCTTACCTGTATATTAACTTGCTGAAGTATATTTATTATCATATCCAAATGTGTTTTATCTATGTAAATCATAGGTATAATGTATTCGTTTATGGTACAGCATATACAGTAGGTGTCGACATTAAACAACATTAAGGCATCTGAAAATATTGGTTCATAGCTGATGTTAGCTTAAGGGGAGGTTTTTAGTTTGGTCTCTAGCTATCCATCAAGCTTAAGATTACACCCCCTTGAGCCCCCTTTCAAGATAAATTTGTACATTTTTCGGTAGAAAAATGTCCCGGCTGAAAGCCGGTTCCTCTTAAATAACAGGCTCGCTATCGCTCGCCAGGATAAAATCGACACCTAAATGGCACGAAAGGTCTTAAAATTGACAGAAATGGGTCGAAAGTTCTTAAAATCGTCAAAATAATGGGGCGAACGTCTTAAAATTAGAAAAGCAATGGGGCTAAACATGAGGGAGAAAGGGGTCCAGAAGAAAATTCCTCAAGTGGAGATCTCCCCTTAACGTATTATACAATCGTTGCTAATAATTATGTGATCAAAGGAAAACACGAAATAATTCGTTGTTAAACCATGCATTCTACATTAGATGGTTTAACACGAAATAATTTGTTGTTAAACCATGCATTCTACATTAGATGGTTTAACACGAAATAATTCGTTGTTAAACCATGCATTCTATATTAGATGGTTTAACACGAAATAATTCGTTGTTAAACCATGCATTCTATATTAGATGGTTTAACACGAAATAATTCGTTGTTAAACCATGCATTCTACATTAGATGGTTTAACACGAAATAATTCGTTGTTAAACCATGCATTCTATATTAGATGGTTTAACACGAAATAATTCGTTGTTAAACCATGCATTCTATATTAGATGGTTTAACACGAAATAATTCGTTGTTAAACCATGCATTCTATATTAGATGGTTTAACACGAAATAATTCGTTGTTAAACCATGCATTCTATATTAGATGGTTTAACACGAAATAATTCGTTGTTAAACCATGCATTCTACATTAGATGGTTTAACACGAAATAATTCGTTGTTAAACCATGCATTCTACATTAGATGGTTTAACACGAAATAATTCGTTGTTAAACCATGCATTCTACATTAGATGGTTAAATTGTAAAAACAAAATTAACCCCTTCAGTACAACGACGAAAATGTACCTTTGCTTCTGGATAAAATTTAACGATTTTATGCAGTTTAAGAAAGACCTGCGTTATTCAGAAGGTTTATTGAGATCGGACATACCCGGTACCTCCTTAAGTCCAAGAGACAGATTATAGTCTAAAGAAAATCGTCTAATGGTAACCAGAATATGATGAAAATTACGTCATCGTGCTGAAGGGGTTAAGGGGAGGTTTCCACTTGAGGGATTTTTTTCTTTACCCCTTGCTCCCTTATGTTTAGCCCCATTGGTTTTGAAGTTTTAAGACGTTCGCCCCATTAGTTTGGCGATTTAAAGAAGTTTCACCCCATTTATGTCACTTTTAAGACCTTTCGTCCCATTTAGGTGTCGATTTTTTCCTGGCGAGCGATAGCGAGCCTGTAATTTAAGAGGAACCGGCCTTCGGCCGGGACATTTTTGCTACCGAAAAATGTACAAATTTATCTTGAAAGGGGGTCAAGGGGGAGTAATTTCAAGCTTGATGGAAGTCTAGGAAACACACTAAAAACCTCCCCTTAAATAGTATACGATGTGAGTTCCAAACACACTTGATTATAATTATCTATAATATTGCGATATATATATATATATATTTGGTGGATTCCTAACAAACTTTAATTGGTCTCTACTTATGTCATGTAATAATATTGAAAACTTTGAATTATTTGTCTTGTTTAAAAGATTTTGCATATACATCAGAAGGCAAAGGTGTTTTCCCCTTTCACTACCGGGGATGGCTTGTTGAATGATTTCAGCTGCATTTAGACGATTTGATGAAGCTTAGGAAGAATATATGGTAGCTAAAAAGATTGAGACTTGTAATTGGTAGACATAATTCCTAATCTGAATAAAGTAGTCTAACATTTTGCCAGACCATAATGAAAAGGATGTCACCGGTAACGAAAGGGTTAAGGGGAGGTTTTTAGTTGATTCCCTAGACTTCCATCAAACTTAAAATGACCCCCTAGACCCCCTTTCAAGATAAATTTGTAAATTTTTCGGTAGAAAAATGTCCCGGCCGAAGGCCGATTCCCCTTAAATTACAGGCTCGCTATCGCTCGCCAGGAAAACATTGACACCTAAATGGCACGAATGGTCTTAAAATTGACAGAAATGGGGCGAGGGTTCTTAAAATCGCCAAACTAATGGGGCGAACGTCTTAAAATCTCAAAAGCAATGGGGCTAAACATGAGGGAGAAAGAGGTCCAGAAAAAAATCCTCCAGGTGGAATTCTCCCCTTAATGGTGTCCTCAAAAAATTCCCGCTAGCCTGACTGTACGCTGGTGTCGCCGTGGGATCGCACCTGACACACGGTAACGCTTAGCTGAGGCACTTATGATTCATGTTTTTCTCAATATTAACAAACAATTAAATATATATATTTTAATATATCTTGAATCTCGCCATCCTTCATAATGTCGCAGGCATTCTAGCTACTGGCAACCCTACAATTTCCTTCCCTGATATAATTACAATATATAATGGATATATATTACATAGTATGTATAACAAGTGATTAATATATATATATATACTGTATATATATATATATATATATATATATATATATATATATATATATATATATATATATATATATATATATATATAGTTGGTCCCATATCAATGCAAACTTATGTACACTATATAAATACATATAAAATTACCTGCAATGCTATTTCAGACATATAAAATAAACTCAAATAGTTTTTTAATACAAGTACTTTAATATCACACGAATATAATTGAACATAATTTATACATGTCAGCAAAAAACTACTATGAACCAAATACATTCAGTTGGGAAGTACGGCGCTATGATTACCGTATATATATTTGCATTGGAGTTGCAAAGAAAAAACGTTTGCAATTATTATGGACAACCTATCAATATACAATGATAATATAACACTAAATGAATATATGCATCTATAATTTGTCTCAATGATAACGCGTATACAGTACTGAAATCAAAGTGCTATAGATATTATTACAAAATTAATATAACTTTTAATCTTATTATTATTAGTATTATTTATATTATTATAAATATTATTATAAAAATTATCATTATTATCACTATTATTTTTATAACAATATAATGTTTTTAAAATTAGTTTTATGCTACAGTTTGTTCAATAAATTAACATACTGTATTATTGTATACTGTATAAATTAACATACTGTATTATTGTATACTGTATAAATTAACATACTGTATTATTGTATACTGTATAAATTAACATACTGTATTATTATTGTATACTGTATAAATTAACATACTGTATTGTTATTGTATACTGTATAAATTAACATACTGTATTGCTATTGTATACTGTATAAATTAACATACTGTATTGTTATTGTATTGTATAAATTAACATACTGTATTATTGTATACTGTATAAATTAACATACTGTATTGTTATTGTATACTGTATACCGGTATATTTTGTATGTGTTATTATTGTATGGTTTTTTATTTGTTTATTATATTTTGTTCTATTAATTTAATTGTTCTGTATATTTACACTATACTCGTTAATTTATTGTTTTATTGTTAATATTATTATTATTATTATCATTATTATTATTATTTTTATTATTATTATTATCATTACTATTTTTATAATAATATTCTTAGTAGTAGTAGTAGTAGTAGTAGTAGTAGTAGTAGTAGTAGTAGTAGTAGTAGTAGTAGTAGTAGTATTTGGAGGACATACTATTAGTCCTCATATGCTTGTCATTTTATTTCCGTAAATTATATTTCCCTTCCTGTTAATACTGAAATAAACACAAATATACTTACTGTACCAAACAATTGATGTCCTGTAGGTACAAATAAACAAACAATCCAAATAATATAATAACAAAAACAAACGTACATAACATTGCTTGACGTGGCCTATTATCACAAAGTATTTATCAACCTTAAGGGGGGTGACCTGCTTTTTGTTATTTCTGTCCTTTTCTCTCTTTCCCTGGCTTGTATCCATTCGGCCCCATTCAGCCAACTATTTTAAGACGTCTATCCCCATCTAGGTGTCGATTTCTTCCTGGCGAGCGATAGCGAGCCAGCATTATATGAAGAAATCCGGCTTCGCCGGAGAAATTTTTCTATCGAAAAATGTACAAATTTAGCCTGCTGTCAAACAAAAATAAAAAATATGCTGGCTCGCCACCGCTCACCAGTAAAAAATTGACACCTGGATGGGGATAAACGTCTTAAAACAGTAGGCTGAATGGGGCCAAATGGATACAAGCCAGAGAAAGATAGAAAAGGACAGAACAAAAACAGGTCACCCCCCTTAAGGGAGGGGCTGATGGACTGTTGAGGTTCAGGGGAGAGGGGTCCTTTTTCTGGTCCCCTTTCTCCCTCGTGTTAAGCCCCATTTGTTTTGAAATTATAAGACGTTCGGCCCATTAGTTTGGCGATTTTAACACCTTTCGTCCCATTTCACAAAGTATTTATCAACCTCAGCATTACATAGTCTGGTTCGTCAGTTAAGGGACTCCACCTTGCTTTTTGTTTTTCTTTCTCTACCTCTCTCTTTGGCTTGTATCCATTCGGCCCCATTCAGCCTACTCTTTCAAGACGTTTACCCACATCCAGGTGTCAATATTTTCCTGGCGAGCGGTAGCGAGCCAGCATATACAGTATATATATATATACAGTATTTGTTTTGACAGCAAGCTAAATTTTACATTTTTCGATAGAAAAATGTCTCCGGCGAAGCAGGATTTCTCCATACAATGCTGGCTCGCTATCGCTCGCCAGGAAGAAATCGACACCTGGATGGGAATAAACGTCTTAAAACAGTTGGCTGAATGGATACAAGCCAGAGAAAGAGAGAAAAGGAGAACAAGAGAAAACAAAAAACAGGTGACCCCCCTTAACTATGAAAAGGACTAATTAATTATTCCTATAATGTAGCATTAACTTATGAGTATAATAACTAATTATAATAACGAAATAATGATACTACTACTACTACTACTACTACTACTACTACTACTATTACTACTACTACTGCTACTACTGCTACTACTACTATACTACTAATAATACTAAAAATAATTATGAAAATAAAAATAAAAATAATAATTATTAGTATACGATACCATATTTTAATATACTGTATATATAGGCCTACTGTATATTACAACACTAGACGATTTTATTTAGCTGTAGATAAATCTCAATGTATCAATATGATTTTAATGACCTTTATTAATCCCTTGGCGGCCACAGTTCCTTCCTAAACTGTTCAAAATCGTCTATTGATAGCTAAAAGAAAATGTAGAAAGCGTCATCCTATTATGAAAGGGTTAGGAAGCCATATGGTACATGAGATGACGAACAGTCTGTCTGTCTCTCTCTCTCCCTCTCTCTCTCTCTCATATTACCTATTTCTACCATAGACTTTTACAATATACCGTTACGTATATAAATAACAATAAATAATACAATTAAACTATTCAAAATACTGCAATTAATGATAAATAAAATAAAGTGAAAACAAAGAAAAATAATTTAAAAAATGTAAATCTGAACCGTAATAAAAATGATAGGCAAATATATAAGGAGAAAACTACACAAGCCGTATAAGACAGTAAGAAGATATATTAACAAAATTCCTATTATTGCTTGAACAAATATATCTATAACTTATATTAGTATATTTAGATCGCGCTAATAAGTCATCTCCCAGCTGTCATGACGTTTGGCTTGCTCTGTGCTGTATTAATGTCTGTCAGATGTTGAATAGGGTGGGTAAGTGTAGGAACATGTTTGTATATTTCACTCGATATGAAGAAATGAAGCTTAGATAGTGTTGATACCAATTATTGATAAAAACATACTTGGTGGCGAGACATCACTTATTAGCGCGATTCTGCATACAAGTTTTGAAAATTACTTTTTTTGCTTTGTGTGTGTGTGGTTTTTTTTTTTTGGGGGGGATACCTAGTATAATGGGATAATGACAAGTGCGTGCCATAAATACACACATGAAGTAAATATATACACACGGTGGTACACACAAATAATGATCCATACACAGATACGCACACAAACTAATATAGAATAGTCACACAAATAAATAGTGAAATTATACATTATTTATAGACCTGTATATTTTGTAAACATTATATGAGCTAGGTGTTGCAAACCAGACAGACAAACAAGTAAACACAAGCAGACACACTCCACGAAGCAGACAAACCGAGAATATCCACACAAACCAGACAAACAACCAAGCAAACAATAGCAGACAGACTCCACGAAGCAGACAGACCGAAATTCTCCACACAAATCAGACAGACAAGCAAACAAAAACGGAGACTTGACGAAACAGAAAGACCGGGAATATCCACACGAACCAAACAGACAACCAAGCAAACACAAGCAGACAGACTCCTCGACCCAGACAGACGGAGAATATCCACAAGAACCACCATGACTTACACTTACTATAACCCACAAAAACAATCTCGGTCATTGGTCCATCTCTAAAAGCTTCTGGCACGTGATTGGTCGGACTTTGAGAGCTTCTGGCCTTTGATTGGTTGGGACACTAGAGCCCCTGGAGCCCGACTGGTTGAGGACATTAAGGATCTGAGCCGTGGTTGGTCGGAGGGGGACGTTTTTGGTTTTGTTGCGTCTGTGTGAGTGTGTATGTATGTGTTTGTGTGTGTATGTGTTTATGTGTGTATGTGTGTGAAGGAATGTGTGTCACCTTAGTGTTAGGCTCTTCCTCTGGTAGCCTATTGCTCTTCTTCTATCCTGTGCTGTCCTTTTCGTTCTGTTTATCTCTCTGTCCCCATATATCGAAATGACTACGTGTACAGCTACGTGTACAAATGTTCATGAGTTATTTCGATTTTCTTTATGTGAATTGTATCCATTTAGGTTGATTTGCAGATCTAATCAGCAATATAACAGAAGATATATGTTACGTGTGTATTTATATATAGTATATTTGGTCTGACATACAATCTAAAAGAATATATTATTTGCATAAAGTAAACCGCAAGAGCTCACGAACATTTGTCAGTAGCTGTATATCAATATAGCTAACATACCTTCTCTCTCTCTCTCTCTCAATAAATAATTATATATATATATATACATGAATAAAGAAATATATATTTTATATATATAGATATATATATATATATATATATATATATATATAATTATATATACATATATATATATATAATTATATATACATATATATATATATATATATATATATATATATATATATATATATATATATATATATATATATATATATATATATATATATATATATATATATATACCGGGGTATATATATATATATATATATATATATTATATACTTTAATTATAAATATTCAAATGTTCTCGTCTTTCTCGAACTCTTGACTTCTGTCTCTACCTCTTTATATAATGTTCTTAGACTTGTTTGTTTGATTTAACATAAATATTTTCCTATTCTATTTTCAGACTCTCCTTGGGTATCTAGCTTTCATTTTAATCATCTCTTATTCCTTTTAAATTCCAGTAACATTCTTATCAATGTTTCCCTTCATTTTCCTCTCATAATTATCATCTCTTTCCTATTTTCATTATTACAAAATAATCTCTCACTATCTCCCTCTCCCCCCCCCCTCTCTCTCTCTCTCTCTCTCTCTCTCTCTCTCTCTCTCTCTCTCTCTCTCTCTCTCTCTCTCTCTCTCTCTCTCTCTCTCTCTCTCTCTCTCTCGCTCTGTCCCTTCCCGTGAACAATTAAGATTATTATAGCTAAATAGGCCAATTATCCTCCACCATTATGAGCCACCCACGGAGAGAGAGAGAGAGAGAGAGAGAGAGAGAGAGAGAGAGAGAGAGAGAGAGAGAGAGAGAGAGAGAGAGAGAGAGAGAGAGAGAGAGAGAGAGAGAGAGAGAGAGAGAGAGAGAGAGGAGCAGGAACAGGAGTAGGAATATATCAAAGGAAGGGAGGAGGAAAACGAGAAGAGGAGATGAAAGAGAAGGGGGGAAAGAAGGAAGGAAGGAAGGACAAAATTAAAGCTATAAGGAAAGAAGGAAAAAATTAAAGCTATAAGCAAAGAAGGAAGGTAGGAAGGAAGAATAAAAGTAGGAATGAAAGGAGGAAGTAAAAAACGGGAGGAAAAAATAAAATGAAGGATGCCATAAACCAGAGATAGAGAGAAGGAGTAGACGGAGGAGGGACAGAAGAAAAGAGAGAAGGAAGGAAGAACTAAAGAACAGAAGGATGGGAGAAACGAAAACGGATATATATGGAAGGAAGGAAGGAAGGAGGGAGGTAGGAAGGAGGGGAGGGAATGAGGAGGGAGGGAGAGAGGTAGGAAGGAGAGAGGCAGGAAGGAAGGAAAAAAAGAAGGAGGAAGGGAAGGAAGGAAGGAAAGAGAGTAAGGAGTGAGGTAGGAAGAAACAAGGAAGGGAAGGAGAGAGGTAAGAATGAATGAAGGAAGGGAAAGAAGGAGGGCTATATGGTAGGGAGCAGGTCCGATTACCAGTACGAAGGGTAATTAATGGACTCAGTATCTGTCTCCTTCCTTCCTTCCTTCCTTCTCTCCTTCATTCCCTTCCCTCCCTCTCTCTCCCTCTCTCACTCTGTTCTTCCTTCCTTCCCTCCCCTTCTCCTCCTGCTCTCCCTCTCCCTCCCTCTACCCCTCTCTCTCTCCTGCTCTCCCTCCCTCTCTCTCTGAAGGTGGAAAGAAGGAATGAAGGAATTTAAAGAAAGAAGGAGGGAAGGAAGGAGAGCTATATGGTAGGGAGCAGGTCCGATTAACAGTGTGAAGGGTAATTAATGGACTCAATATCTCTCTCTCTCTCTCTCTCTCTCTCTCTCTCTCTCTCTCTCTCTCTCTCTCTCTCTCTCTCTCTCTCTCTCTCTCTCTCTCTCTCTCTCCTCTCTCTCTCTCTCTCTCTCTCTCTCTCTCTCTCTCTCTCTCTCTCTCTCTCTCTCTCTCTCTCTCTCTCTCTCTCTCTCTTTATGTTTATCTATCTTGTTCACACACTCTATTTTCCCTTCATTCATTTCTCAGTCTTTTATCTTCTTTTCCCTTATAATTTATCTCGCTCTCGCTCTCGCTCTCGCTCTCTCTCTCTCTCTGGTCCAATTCTGAGCCATTGAGTTGTCCGCCGCGTCATGTAATCGAGTACAAACAAACACACACATACATACATAAAACAACACACACACAAGCAGATACACATGAAATAATACACACACACACACACACACAAACACACACACACATACATACATAAAACAACACACACACAAGCAGATACACATGAAATAATACACACACACACACACACACACACACACACATTATATTGAGATTCTCTGATACTATATGGTCACTCTTCTTTAACAGTTGCCTAATCAGCTTGGATAATACACACACACACACACACACACACACATACATACATAAAACAACACACACACAAGCAGATACACATGAAATAATACACACACACACACACACACACACACATTATATTGAGCTTCTCTGATACTATATGGTCACTCTTCTTTAACAGTTGCCTAATCAGCTTGGATATATTCAGAGCTTCAGATGGTTCAATGTTTGGGCGATTTTTCATGTATTCGTTATTTTTCTAGTTTCCTCTCTAGACCTCCATCAAATTAAAAAAAAACATCTATTGGATTCCCCTTCTAGATTAATTTGTACTTTTTTCGGTAGAAAAATTTACCGGCCAAAGGCCGGTTCTTCCAACATTACAGGCTCACTATCGTTCGCCAGGGAAAAAATCGACCCCTAAATAGTACGAAAGGTCTAAATATTGACGAGAAGAAATGGGGCGAAAGGTCTTAAAATCGAATAACTAATGGGGCAAACATCTTAACATCTGAAAACTAATGTGGCTAAACATGAGGGATAAGGGAGTCCAGAAAACCTGCCCATCTCCCCTTAAGAGCAGAACACAATGTAGATTTAGTTAGTTTAAGGGACGGTTTTTGTTTTTTTTATTTTCTTGGACCCCCTTCTCTCTTATGCTTGGCCCCATCACTTTAAGACGTTCGCCCCATTAGTTTGGCGATTTTAGGAGTTTTCATTCCTTTGCTTCGTCAAAGTTAACTTTCGTGCCATATACTGTAGATGTAGATGTATTTCTGGTAAGCGATAGCGAGCCTATACATGTATTTTTTGTATAGGTCTATAGGTCTGTTATCATATATTTTATTTAAACAATCGGGCTAAATGGGAGGTATGTCGTTTTTCTAGACCCCCTTTTCCCTCTTGTTGAGCCCCATTAGTTTTGACATTATTAGTTTCGTCCCATTTCTTCGTCAATATCAAGAACTTTCGTCCCATTTAAGTGTCGAGTTTTGCCTAGCAAGCGATAGCGAGCCTGTAATTTATAAGGAAATGGACTTCGGCCAGATTTTTTTTACAAATGTATCTTGAAGGGGATCTTGGGGTGTTTTTAAAGCTTGTTAGAGGTCTAGGGAGCAAACTTAAATCCTTGTCTAAGATGGGGATGAGTCAATTTCTCGCTAACTTAGGGGAGCTTTCCACCTGAGAGATTTTTTTCTTGACTCCTATCTCCCTCATGTTTAGCCCCATTGTTTTTCTAATTTTAAGACGTTTGCCCCATTATTTTGACAATTTTAAGAACTTTCAACCCTTTTCTGTCAATTTTAAGACCTTTCGTGCCATTTAGGTGTTAATTTTATCCTGGCGAGCGATAGCGAGCCTGTAATTTAAGAGGAAACGGCTTTCAGCCGGGACAATTTTTCTACCGAAAAATGTACAAATTAATCTTGAAAGGGGCTCAAGGGGGTGTAATCTTAAGCTTGAAGGATATCTAGGGACTAAACTAAAAACCTCCCCTTAAAAAACAGGATAAAGGTCCCTTAAATTGTATGTGTGTGGGCTTCTGCTGCAGTACTGAAATAAGGAAACCAACAGCACAAATTTACTTCCAATAATATCTCCCCCTGATATACCGGGAATCGAACCCGAGTCAGCTGGATTACTTGTCCAGTCTTTCTCAGGCCAGCCCCGGTACATACGTGGGGACAAGAGAATATATATATCATTATACCTGCACTTCCTCTCCGTAACACACTCACACCTAGACTCTCTCTCTCTCTCCCTCACTTACTCACTCACTCTCACTTTCTCTCTCTCTCTCTCTCTCTCTCTCTCTCTCTCTTCCTATTTGTATTCATATATGTATGTAAGGGGTGTAGGCCTATGTGTGCATTTATATGTAAGTTTGATTGTGTTGAGTAGGTTGAGAACAAAATTGACATTGAGAACGACAAGTTGAGTACGCTTTTATTATGAGGGATGGTTAGTACAGTCGGCCAAATAAGTGAGGTCGCGGCACCAACTATATTTCGATCAATAATTAGTATCAGCACTATCTATGATTACTTCATCGTTTCGAGTGAGATATGCAAACATGCTCCTATCTCTACACACCCTATTCAACACATGACAGACATTAATACAGCATACAGCGAGCAAAACGTAATGACAGCGGCGACATGATTTATTTGGCCAACTGTACAGTGACGCTAATAAGTCATGTCCCAGCTGTCATTACGTTTGGCTTCCTCTGTGCTGTATTAATGTCTGTCATTTGTTGAATAGGGTGGGTAAGTGTAGGAACATGTTTGTATATTTCACTCGATATGAAGAAATGAAGCTTAGATATTGCTGATACCAATTATTGATCAAAACATACTTGGTGCCGAAACATCACTTATTAGCGCGACTGTACCAACACTGATTAATGGGAGTGAAACACAAGTCTGGCAAAATTATACACGTCCATAGAGAGAGAGAACACTGAAAATGGATGTGTTATGAAATGCATGTGGAGTTCGAAGATTACGGTGAATACAATAGGAAGAATACAACAGGTAAGTGAGACATGTGAAGTAAAGAAACATGTTGTGGAAAATGCATGTGGAGTTCGAAGATTACGATGAATACAATAGGAAGAATACAACAGGTAAGTAAGGGAGACATGTGAAGTAAAGAAACATGTTGTGGAAAATATGTATTCTGAGATAATATGGCCACTCAACGTGACTAACACATAATACCTTGGTGGGAAGGAGGTATGGATGGAAGTTAAGGGAGCCCACCTCGCTTTTTTTTCTCTTTCTCTCCCTCTCTCTTTGGTTTGTATCCATTCGGCCCCATTCAGCCTACTGTTTTAAGACGTTTACCCCCATCCAGGTGTCAATATTTTCCTGGCGAGCGGTAGCGAGCCAGCATATATATATATTTCTTTATTTTGACAGCAAGCTAAATTTGTACATTTTTCGATAGAAAAATGTCTCCGGCGAAGCCGGATTTCTCCATACAATGCTGACTCGCTATCACTCGGCAGGACGAAATCGACACCTGGATGGGGATAAACGTCTTAAAACAGTTGGCTGAATGGGGCCAAATGGATACAAGCCAGGGAAAGAGAGAAAAGGAGAGAAGGATAAGAAATATCCGGTGACCCCCCTTAATATGAAATAGGTGCGAACATCCGAGATAAATATGACATGATGTGGCTTTTCAGTGTGTGTCAAAGCGTGATAAGGGACATGACACACTATAATAATGAGTAATAATTCTGTATGGGATAATAGTCGATAATTAGGTATTGAACAGTCTTGGGTATGGTATAGGCATATATGATGAGGTTACATACATTGCCGAGAGAGAGAGAGAGAGCGAGAGACAGAGAGAGAGAGAGAAAGAGAGAGGGAGAGGGAGAGGGAGAGAGAGCGAGAGAGAGAGAGAGAGCGAGAGCGAGAGAGTACAAAGGAGTACAAAGGAAATTCTTAGATTCGTGTGAGTTAAAAGATTTACCAATAATTTTGCAACCGTTTCCCCGCGTGTAATTAGATTGGTCGATAGAGAGAGAGAGAGTACAAAGGAGTACAAAGGAAATCAAGCAACAACAGGTCTAGTGACCCTTCTAGGCTGCCTTGTCCTCCAAAACACTGAGGATCAAGTGTCCAAACAGTGGTTTAGAGTGGGTAAGGGAACATTGGAAAGGGAACTACTGCCCTAGAACTAATGTCCGTGGCAGGATTAGGAAGTTAGTAGGGGACTGAGGGGGGGGGATACAATAAAGTTATTCATTTACAAACGCAGTCAGTCACGGGTTTGATGCTAGATATTTGTCTAAGCGGAGTTTAAATGAATCAACGGTGCTGCAGTCTACAACGTCTCGGGGAAGCCCATTCCACAAGTTGACAACTCGATTGAAGAAGAAATTCTTAGATTCGTGTGAGTTAAAAGATTTACCAATAATTTTGCAACCGTTTCCCCGCATGTAATTAGATTGGTCGATAGTGAAGTACTTACTACAGTTCATATTGTCGATGCCTTTGATGATTTTGAACACTTGAATTAAGTCACCTCTTAATCTGCGCTGGGTTAAAGAAATAGATTTAATTCTCTAAGACGCTCTTCGTATGGTTTGTTCTTTAGGAGAGAGAGAGAGAGAGAGAGAGAGAGAGAGAGAGAGAGAGAGAGAGAGAGAGAGAGAGAGAGAGAGAGAGAGAGAGAGAGAGAGAGAGAGAGAGAGAGAGAGAGAGAGAGAGAGAGAGAGAGAGAGAGAGAGAGAGAGAGAGAGAGAGAGAGAGAGAGAGAGAGAGAGAGAGAGATATATGTAGGAGCTATTTATGATGTTTTCCCAGTTTTTCATTATGGTCGATTTTTTCATCTCAAAAAGGTAGCTTGTGCCCTTAAAACTTTAAATTAAAATTCCAAAGTATCTTGGCTATAACAAAGCACTGTATTGTCTCGGTTGGGTTCGATACTGATTCATATGGGTGTTTCGCGCCATTTATGCTCTTGACTTTTGCCCTATCAACTTAATAAGCCTGGAAGGTCTCTCTCTAAAATGTATTTAAGAGGTAGCTCTGTTGACAATATTAAATCTTATGACATGTTAGATCAAATTAAGGGGAGGTTTTTAGTTTGTTTCCTACTCCTCCAGCAATCTTAAGATTTCACCCCCTTGACCCCCTTTCAAGATAAATTTGTACATTTTTCGGTAGAAAAATTTCCCGGCCGAAGGCCGGTAACTCTTAAATTTGACTTTATATTGTCCTTGTCCCAATTTTGGTTTGTTTAGTTTGCAAGTTTTACATTTTAAATTACAGGCTCGCTATCGCTCGCCAGGATAAAATCGACACCTAAATGGCACGAAAGGTCTTCAAATTGACAGAATGGGGCGGAAATTCTTAAAATCACCAAAATAATGGGGCAAACGTCTTAAAATCTCAAAAGCAATGGGGCTAGACATGAGGGAGAAAGGGGTCAAGAAAAAAGTCCCTTAAGTGGAAACCTCCCTTTAATACATGTTACTGTTATTTTTCTGTCTCCTCATAATTATACAGTACAGTGTATAGCTGATAAAACTGGTCCATCTTTTTATGGATTTTCCGGTTGGCTACTGACAGGTTGACTGAATACTATACGTGTCTGGAATAACATATGAGATCATTGTAGTCTTCATCAACTGCTATGTACAGTCGAGGTTAATAAGTGTTGTCAGATATTTCACAAAGTTTCGGACACTGACTAATACTCTGAGGGATAAGCACTTTTCCCAGTAACTACAAAGATACCAATAACACTTGTTGAGCGAAAACCACTGGAATCTATGACAACACTTAATACCCCCGATTGTACTGCACTGAAATACGTGTAGTGAACTATACAATCTCTACCTCTCCACTTCCAGGATATCTCCGGAATGGATCGCAAGGCCTCTGAGATACAAACAATTCCTCGTAACTCCTTGCAACACTCCTATCTAATATTCATCCCCCCCCCCCCCCACCATCCCGCCCTTCTACAACCCTTAGACCGGAAGACATAATTCGGCCGCCCATTTATTCGCCACCCGTAACTTGTCCCATCCAATATATGCCCGCGAGGAAGGAAAGAGAGAGAGAGAGAGAGATAGAAGTGTCGGTATAAATAACTATAGGATGGCGTAAGTATCTCCGGTGACAATGACAATAACTATAACTCTCTCTCTCTCTCTCTCTCTCTCTCTCTATCTATCTATCTATGTATCTATCTCTCTCTCTCTCTCTCTCTCTCTCTCTCTCTCTCTCTCTCTCTCTCTCTCTCTCTCTCTCTTCCTAATGACGCCTTTATGACCTGTGGGATATGGTAGGGTTAGATTTCAAGTTGAGTAATAACATATTTCTTGACTCACTCACTCTCTCACTCTCTCTCTCAGCTAATAATTTACAAGTAATATTTAATATTATTGTACGTACCGGTACAACATATTCGGCTTATCTTGAAGGGGGCCAATATGAACCGAAACTGTCGTCTCTTTCCAATATTCTTTGTTCTTGATATGTAGGTTTGAGTTATCATGTATGATAGTTAAGACTGGTAATTTATCACTGAACTATAGGTAAGTAGGTAAAACAAGGTATGAAGGTAAATATATAGGTGTCAGTAGGTAGGTAAGCAGGTAAGTAGATAGGTGTAGGTAAGTAGGTAAAACAAGGTATGAAGGTAAATATATAGGTGTCAGTAGGTAGGTAAGCAGGTAAGTAGATAGGTGTAGGTAAGTAGGTAAAACAAGGTATGAAGGTAAATATATAGGTGTCAGTAGGTAGGTAAGCAGGTATAGATAGGTGTAGGTAAGTAGGTAAAACAAGGTATGAAGGTAAATATATAGGTGTCAGTAGGTAGGTAAGCAGGTAAGTAGATAGGTGTAGGTAAGTAGGTAAAACAAGGTATGAAGGTAAATATATAGGTGTCAGTAGGTAGGTAAGCAGGTAAGTAGATAGGTGTAGGTAGTAGGTAAAACAAGGTATGAAGGTAAATATATAGGTGTCAGTAGGTAGGTAAGCAGGTAAGTAGATAGGTGTAGGTAAGTAGGTAAAACAAGGTATGAAGGTAAATATATAGGTGTCAGTAGGTAGGTAAGTAGGTAAAACAAGGTATGAAGGTAAATATATAGGTGTCAGTAGGTAGGTAAGCAGGTAAGTAGATAGGTGTAGGTAAGTAGGTAAAACAAGGTATGAAGGTAAATATATAGGTGTCAGTAGGTAGGTAAGCAGGTAAGTATATAGGTGTCGGTAAGTAAGTAAGAAGGAATACAGTTAAGTAGATAAGTGTCGGTAAGTACAGTAGGCAAGAAGAAAGGTGTCGATAAGTAAGAAGGTATGTAGGATTGTAGGTAAGTAGATAAGTGTCGGTAAGTAGGTAATAAGTAAGTAGCGACGAGAAAAGTGTCAGTCAGATAATCCATTTCCGGAAGATTATTAACACTTTCAGTATTAGGACGCGTTTCTATATTATCTTCTGGCTATCCTTAACACAGACAGTATCGGTGACGTCCTTTGCATTATATTCTGGCAACTATTAAACGATTATATTCAGTTTAGGAAGGACATCTAGCACTATTAAGGCTTCCAACTATCTCAACCAACCCTTTTAACTACCACAGATCTTTCCTAAGCTGTATATTATCGTCTAAATATAGCTAGAATAAAATATAACATACGTCGCTGGTACTCAAAGGGTTAAGACGTTTTTACTCTTTTCCTGAATGCCCTCTAGGAATCAGAGGGGCAAAGTGTATCTCAATTAGCCCTTCGACTTCCAAAATCCCATACGGTACTAACCTCTTGTAATGATAGCCAGAATGCGAAGAATATTGCGCCCTCAAATACTGAAGGGATTAACTATGGGAACAAGAAATATATTAACCACTTGAGAATTATAACGTGCGTTGGCAGTTTATCATTAGACGAATTGATTCAGCATAGGAAGAATCTGTGGGAGTCTATCTATCTATTGCCTGACGCCGTGATCCCCGAAGGGGTGACCACGAACGAACCGCCCCCATGCACCTCTGTCCCCAGTCAGTCGACGCCCCTCCTCCCAACCAGCACCGCCTTCATTCATATACTTCCTCACTCGATCCTTCCACCTCTCCTTCAGTGCACCTCTCCCTCTCTTTCCTTCCACCTCGTTTGCGTACACCCTCTTAGTCAATCTCTCGCTTTCCATACGTTCCATATGGCCGAACCATCTAAAGTTGTTCCTTTTCACACTTTCCAGCACATCTACCTCCACACCACACCTCCTCCTTACTTCCTCATTCGTCTGTCTATCCCTCCATGTAACTCCGCACGCACTTCTCAAGTAACTCATTTCCACCGCTCTCACTCTTGGTCTGAGTCTCTTCCCGAACGTCCATGCTTCGCTTCCGTAAGTTAGTGTCGGGATTACCACACTGTCATGCAAGGACTTCTTCACTTCCATACTGACCACCCTATTTCTTGTTACTGCTTTCAACGTTCCTACAACCCTCTTCCCCTGTTGCGCCCTCTCCCGCACCTCCTCATCCACAGTCCCATCTTTACTCAACACACTGCCCAGATACTTAAAAGAGCTGACGATCTCCATAGCCTGACCGTTCAACTTCACCCCACACTCTGTGACTTCACCCCTTTCGAAGACCATAACCTTGCTCTTCCCTGCATTTACCTTCAAATTTCGTTTTTCGCACACTGTTCCAAACTCATTTACCAAACCCTGCAGCTCCCATTCATTATCGCTCATCAGAACTGTATCATCCGCAAACAGCAGTATAGGTAGCTTCCACTCATTTCCCTCCCTTTTCAGCAATACACCAACATCCACTGCTCTTCCAAGTATTTCTTTCATGACTCCATCCATATATACAGTAAACAACCACAGGGACATCACACACCCCTGTTTCAACCCAACACTCAGGTCAAAGAACTCACTCTGCTCACTCTCCACACGTACTGCCGCCTTTGCACCCTCATACATGCTTTTCACTGCTTTCAGCAACTTGCCATCTACTCCGTATATTCTAAGTACTTTCCACATACCTTCTCTATCCACTCTGTCATAGGCCTTCTCCAAGTCCATAAAGGCAACATACACCTTTTGTTGCTTCTCCAGATATTTCTCCACAACACAATTCAGGGTAAAAATCTTATCTACACATCCTCTTCCCTTCCTAAAACCTCCCTGCTCGTCGCCTATCCATTTCTCCGTTCTCACTCTCACTCTCTCAATCACTACCCTACTGTACACCTTCCCTACTACGCTTAAAAGACATATTCCTCGGTGGCTACCACACACTCCTCTCTCCCTTTTGCCCTTATATAGGGGGACTATTATGCCAGTCTTCCAGTCATCGGGTGCATTCCCCTTCTCCCATGCTAGTTTGCACATTTTCCATACCCATTCGATCACTATCTCCCCACCATACCTCAACATTTCCCCACACACTCCATCTGTTCCTGGTGCTTTCCCCAACTTCACTCTTTTCATGGCTTCCCACACTTCTGACCTCCTGATCCCCACCTCCTCCTCCACTACTTCTCCTCTTCTCCCTCCCATACCATATATGTGGGAGTCAGAGGCATAATTAAGTAGTTATTGACCCCTTGGATTCCTATTGGTCCTTCCTAAACTGCATAACATCGTCTAATGATCGCCAAAAGTAACTGCCAAAACGCGTCATAATCCTCAAGGGGTACATTTCAAATGCACCAGAAGCTAAATGTTCTGAGATCTTATAAACAAGAATGGAGCAATGGTAATGCCCTGGTTCGAATAGCTATGTACTGTACAGTAAGTGGGTTGGTAGGTTCGTAGGTAATCTGTAAGGTAAACAAATTGATAGGAATGTAGGTAGGCTGGTAGGAAAGTAGACAGGTAAGTAGACAGGTAAGTAGGTACATTGGTAGATGGGTAAGTACATATATTTGTAGGTAGGTAAGTATATAAGTAGGCAAATAGGTAAGTAGGTAGGTGATCAGGAAGTAGGCATACAGGCAACTGGAATAACAAGTAAGTAGTGAGTCCAAGAACCCGGTAAGTAAGGAAGTAGACTGGTAGTACTGACAGTAAGTACTCGTAAACATGCCCATTACTGACAACATAACTCGGTATTAGTGATAAGGTAAGCTATATAACACTGTACCATGGGGTGTGCTGAATACGGCTACATCCCCCCTCTCCTCCCCCCCCCCCTCTCTCTGTCTGTCTGTCTGTCTGTCTGTCTGTCTGTCTGTCTGTCTGTCTGTCTGTCTGTCTGTCTGTCTGTCTGTCTGTCTGTCTCTCTCTCTCTCTCTCTCTCTCTCTCTCTCTCTGACCTCCAGCTCAATCAGTGCAAACTGACCGAGAAATTTACGAACAAATTGCAGATGTAAGTAACTCACAAGATACCGTAATTTTTGGCGACTTTAATTTACCTGTGACCAAGTGGGGCGATACTCTTACTTCACACTCCGGACATGACTTGTATACGAACTTGCAAGAGAGTTCGCTTTATCAATTTGTTCGAACGCCGACCCGTGGTAATAACGTTCTTGACATTGTACTTGCAACAAAAGAAGAATTGATAGAGAATTTGAATGTTGGTGATGAATTCAGTAACAGCGACCATCGTACGATAACTTTCACTTTAAAGTTTACTAGTAACGAACCAATAGTAGCATCGAAAAAGTCCCTAATTTCAAGAAAGCAAACTTCCATAAACTTAGAGCTATGTTTAAAGAAACTGACTGGAGCTTTTTAATTAACAATAACGACATAAATACATCTTGGAAATTATTCGAAACCACTTACCTAAAAGCAGTGCAAGACTGCATACCATCGAAAATACGGCGTCCAGGCCATAATAATAAGCCCAAATGGTGGAATAAAGATATTTCAAACTGCCTGCTTGCTAAAAAATTTGCTAATGATAGATTAAAATCCTCACAAAATGACGAAGAACGGGTGAAATTTGTAGAGCTACGACGCAAAGCCAAAAAGTTAATTAAGCAAAGTAAAAAGACCTTAGAGTTACATATTGCGAATCAAAGTAAAACAAACCCGAAAGAATTCTATAGTTATATCAGAAAGAAAAAAGTAGTTACTTCAACTGTTGGACCGTTAGTCGATGAAAAAGGAGAATACACCAAAGACGAAGTACAAATGAGTAATGCCCTCAATACCTTCTTTGCATCAGTTTTTACAACAGAAGACCTCAGTGATATCCCTACACCATCGCCGATTCAGATTGATAATTCAGATGTTCTAAGCAATATCACCGTTACAGAGAGAGAAGTATTGAATTGTTTAGATAAACTCAAGGTAAATAAAACGCCAGGACCTGATACAATCTCGCCTAGAGTTCTAAGGGAAGCTAAGAATGAGCTCTCCAAACCACTGACATTACTATTCAATAAATCCTTGCAGTCTGGAACTATGCCTGATCAGTGGAAGCTAGCCAACGTAACACCGATATTCAAAAAAGGCAGCAAATCCCTACCCAGTAACTATCGTCCAATTAGCTTAACCTCAGTTGTATGTAAATGCTAGAAACGGTCATACGAGGACAGACTCGTAAATCACTTAGAGGAAAATAACATACTTAAAGATACTCAACACGGCTTTCGTAAAAAACGTTCCTGTTTAACAAACCTCTTAGACTTCTTCCACGATATCCTCAACCTCTACGATGAGAGTAAAGCTGTAGATATTATATACCTTGATTTTCAAAAGGCCTTTGACAAAGTTCCCCACAAACGTTTACTGCTAAAACTAAAAGCGCATGGAATACAAGACGGTGTGTTGAAATGGATAGAAAATTGGCTCAGCAACAGAAAGCAAAGGGTAGTCATAAACGGTAAGGCATCTAAATGGACCAATGTAAGTAGCGGGGTACCCCAGGGATCGGTACTAGGACCAATTCTCTTTCTAATTTACATCAACGACATAGATGAGGGTCTCACCTGCACAATCTCAAAATTTGCTGACGATACAAAAATTGCAAATAGCGTACTCTCAAAAGAACAAGTTGACGATATGCAACACAATCTAGATAAATTGTCATGTTGGGCCCAAATTTGGCAAATGAGTTTCAATGCGGATAAATGTAAAGTACTACATGTCGGATACCTAAATGAGAAAGCAAACTATTCGATGAATGGCACTCAGCTTAAGAATGTAAACAGAGAAACTGATCTGGGAGTAACAATATCGAGTAACCTAAAACCGAGTCAACAATGTTCAGAAGTTGTTAAGAAGGCAAACAAAATAATTGGCTTTATAGGCAGGTCATTTGAGCATAAATCCAAAGAAGTTATCCTAACCCTTTACAATTCCTTAGTCCGCCCTCTTCTGGAATACTGCGTTCAATCCTGGTGCCCTTATTACCAAAAAGATATAAAGCTAGAACGAGTTCAACGTAGAGTTACCAAAATGATACCTAGCCTAAAGAACAAACCATACGAAGAGCGTCTTAGAGAATTAAATCTATTTCCTTTAACCCAGC
The DNA here is from genome assembly GCA_032716605.1 of Paralithodes platypus. NCBI lineage: Eukaryota > Metazoa > Arthropoda > Malacostraca > Decapoda > Lithodidae > Paralithodes > Paralithodes platypus. The sequence continues at coordinate 16,455,895 of CM064571.1, forward strand.
GCAGATTAAGAGGTGACTTAATTCAAGTGTTCAAAATCATCAAAGGCATCGACAATATGAACTGTAATAAGTACTTCACTATCGACCAATCTAATTACACGCGGGGAAAACGGTTGCAAAATTATTGGTAAATCTTTTAACTCGCACGAATCTAAGAATTTCTTCTTCAATCGAGTTGTCAACTTGTGGAATGGGCTTCCCCGAGACGTTATAGACTGCAGCACCGTTGATTCATTTAAATTCCGCCTAGACAAATATCTCGCATCAAACCCGCGACTGACTGCGTTTGTAAATGAATAACTTTATCCTCCCCTCAGTTACTAACCCATATGTCCCCTACTAACTTCCTAGTCCTGCCACGTTAGTGGCAGGGCAGTAGTTCCCTTTCCAATGTTCCCTTACCCACTCTAAACCACTGTTTGGACACTTGATCCTCAGTGTTTTGGAGGACAAGCAGCCTAGAAGGGTCACTAGATCTGTTGTTGCTTGATTTCCTTTGTACTCCTTTGTACTCTCTCTCTCTCGCTCTCGCTCTCTCTCTCTCTCTCTCTCTCTCTCTCTCTCTCTCTCTCTCTCTCTCTCTCTCGGCCCATTACATCTTCAACAACAAAGGTCTATACATTCCTTTTTCAATTCCATAAACAAACAACAACAACAACAAAACCATAATGATCTTGTAAATACCAAACTGACACACAATTAGTACTTACCATTTGAACGCCTCTTATTCTCTTTGACGGGATAATGTGACTCTGTAAAAGAAAAGAAAGGTTACATTAGAATATGAAGCCGAAGAACTCTTACACTAAACTTAAGGCATAATATATATTATTGGTAAATTATACAATAATCTAATTTATTTATTTCACTCCCAATAACAAACACCCCCCAATGAAATTAATGAAAGCATGTGATCTTCCCAGGATCCGAACCTGGGTACACATACATATCCTAAACACTCTATCCATTACACCATCAAGACAGCTAATTAAAGGTTAAGTACAATTGCAAAGATGTCCAGAAAGTTAGGTAGTATGCAGCATATCTATATACATACCCTTTATACCAAATTTGATGACTAGCACCATAGCGTATAAGAAACTATTATAATGTATACGTAATGTGTACATATTAAAGTACCATTGTAGTGTACATATGGAAATAAAATAATAAAATAATTATTATCTCTCTCTCTCTCTCTCTCTCTCTCTCTCTCTCACACTCACACTCACACTCACACACACACACACACCTCCCCGTGGCGTAACTGATAGCGCGTCTGGCTCAAAACCAAAAGGTCCCGAGTTAGAGACCAGGGCGGGGAAGAGACATTTGGGCAAGTCTCCTAACGGTGTAGCCTCTGTTCACCTAGCAGTATAAATAGGAACCTGGTATAAGTGGACGAAGTTGTGACGTCCCATCTGGGGTTGATGATCGGTTACAAGGTGAGATGGGTATCGAACTGGTCAACCTAAGCCTTCGGGTGAGACTGGTACCATAGTGAGAATGGTACCGTACAGATTAACCCTAAGCCTTCGTTTCCAGATGTCGCCAATTGGCTAAAATACAGACTACACACACATCCACAGCCATTCCAACGATACATAAACACTTAACATGCAATTCACGCAATACATTCCCAGTTAAGGAGGCGCGATAATAATGAGCTTACCTCGCATTGCGGGGATTCCCCTTGACGAACAAGCAAGTGAATACACACCCACACCTAACACACCGAAAATCAACGTGATTCTACCGGAGACTTGTGTCATTGTCAAAAGGATAACTCCATTGTACAGGCACGGTCAAGAGTTATGCCAGCTATATATATATATATATATATATATATATATATATATATATATATATATATATATATATACTAGCAGGGGTACCCGGCGTTGCCCGGGTACTACCACCACTACTACTACTATAATCACCGGCCTCGAACTCCCTGTGCCTCATTAAACGGCGACCTCGATTTCGGCCGCTAAATTACCTCCGATTTTGGATCTGACCTCATCCGTACTCCCATTTTGGGGGGCTGCGAACAACTTTCATTCCATACACCTTTTCGATCGGAGGCCTCCTTCTGCCCCAAACGGATTTTTTTTTCATTTTTTTTTTCAATTTCGGCCTCGAAACGACCTCCGATCGTGGCCTCGCCCCCTCTATGACCTGACCCAGGTCAATTTACACCCACATGCAAAGTGGGGTACCGCAGGGAAGCATCCTTGGTCCCTTACTCTTTCTCTGTTATGTGAACGACATGGAACTGAGCGTCTCATGTAAATTATTACTGTATGCAGACGACAGCGTGCTTCTGGTTTCAGGAAAAGACCCAATAAGTATTGCCGCTTCACTTTCCAAAGAACTAGAATCATGTAGTGAATGGCTAGTGGACAATAGACTATCTCTTCACCTGGGCAAGACGGAAGCCATCTTATGTGGAACAAAACGCAAACTGAAAGACATTGTGGGCTTCTCGGTCAACTGTAATGATATTCCTATAACAACAGTGTCACAAGTTAAATATCTCGGACTAAAACTGGACGCGAGTTTGTCAGGTGAAACAATTTTGGAATCTATCCTGAGTAAGTGTAGAGCATGTATAAAATACCTGTATAGACAGGTGGGATGCTTGCCCGCGGCGACCAAAAAAGACCCTCTGCCAAGCGCTTGTTCAATGTCATTTTGACTATTCTGTGTCATCCTGGTACTCTGCATCATCTAAATCAGCACAGCACAAACTTCAGGTCACTCAAAATAAAATGGTTAGGTTCATGCTGAACCTAGGACCCAGATCACATGTTGGCCAGGAACAACTTCAGTCACTAGGTATGCTCAATGTCTCTGACAGGGCCAAACAAATCAGGCTCACTAATGCCTTCAAAATTTTCTATGACAGAGCTCCAGAGTATCTAAAGAATGATTTTGTTAAAGCAAATGAGAGGAGTGGACATAATACAAGAAACAGGATGTTTAATTTTAAGGTCCCGAGAATCCAAGGACAGGGTAAGCAAACATTCTTCTTCACCGCCATCAAAGACTGGAACGACCTACCCCAGTCAGTCCGTGAAAAGAGAACACTGTATTCCTTCAGACGTAGCCTGAAGGAACACCTGAACCGGACAGCTGCGAGAAGGGAGCACCAAGCTTATGTCTACTACTAAATACGACATAAGAGATAGACAAACCAAACTGAAATGATTACTGATTACGGATTACTGATATTTACTATAGGATGTAAGGTATCTTAAAATAACCCCCTAGAAATACTTTCTCTAAAGTATCTATTTCTTTATCCTCCCCTTTTTTCCCAGCTAACCTAATCCCACAAGGACCCCAATGGAAATACGCCTAACGGCCTTATTGGGCTATCCTTAGTTGGAATTATGCAAGGCTGGTACATGTCATATATGTAACATACTATGTGGTACCAACTCTGTAAATTGCTAACTGAATAAATATTATTATTATTATTATTATTATTGTTTCAGCTCCCCAGGTCCAAAACTGCGGCCGCTGATTAAGAACACACAGACAGACACACACACAGACAATCGAAAATATTATATATATATATATATATATATATATATATACTGTATATATAGAGAGAGAGAGAGAGAAAGAGAGAGAGAGAAAAAAAAGAGAGAAAAAAAGAGAGAGAGAGAGAGAGAGAGAGATAGAGATAGTGTGAGAGTGAGTGAGAGTGAGAGATTGAGAGTGGGGACGGAACAATACGTGAGAAAGAAAACGATATACCCCAAATAAAAGAAATGTGTTCAACAAAAATATTGCACAATCACATAGCAATACGCGGTAAAAGAGCCATGCATAAATGATAAGCAATCTGCCCTGGTCCTCTTCTACACAGACGTTCTAATTTGCAAAAGGGATCGAGTTGCATTTAAGGGGAGGTATTTAGTTTGGTCCCTACGTTTTCATCAAGCTTAAAAGCACTGTGAGAGCACAGTGAGAGCACACGGGTCGGTTGAGCTCCTCAAAAGAGGGGATTTTCGGAGGGGTATCGTGGGACTGAGTGACCCATATACGTATCAGAAGATCGGCGATGATACGGTGTTTCGGCACATAGTAAACAGAACTGGTTTCTTGTTTAAACATCGCCCACAAAGCATATTTAGTTTAATCTTGAGAGTGTTATTACCAGTATCAGTGAGGGGACAAGGAGCCGTCAGGCACTAGCCCAGCCCTGCCCAGGCACCATAAACCTCCAGCAGTGACCACAAGGTGAGTGAGGTGACCGTTTATAGGGCAGGCAGTTTCACCCTTATGGTTCCCCACCATAGGCCTCATCTTCCATCTGACCCTCGGTCCTTCAACTTCTCAAACAATTCTAACCTTTATGAAGTATTTGCTATAAGGTCCATTTTCATTTCCCTCTCTCTAACCATTTAGGAAATACTTGCTACAAGGTCCATTTTCATTTATCTCTCTCTCTCTCTCTCTCTCTCTCTCTCTCTCTCTCTCTCTCTCTCTCTCTCTCCTTTTATCCTTAACATCTTTCCATCCACTTTCAATCACCGCACTTAACCGCCTCATTGCTATTATTTTTTTGGTTATCTATAACTTCAGATCGCTTTTTATCATTTTAGTTATTTGTTTTCCTCTAACATCTTTCATACCCAACCAGGCCAGCCCCCTCTCCAGCTCTCTCTCTCTCTCTCCTTTTTATCCTTAACATCTTTCCATCCACTTTCAATCACCGCACTTAACCGCCTCATTGTCATTAGGTTATCTATAACTTCAGATCGCTTTTTATCATTTTAGTTATTTGTTTTCCTCTAACATCTTTCATACCCAACCAGGCCAGCCCCCTCTCCAGCTCGCTTTCTTTCTCCCTCGCCCCCGCCCCTGCTCTCTCTCTCTCTCTCTCTCTTAACATTTTGTACAATTTAATAATTTTTCCATAACTGCTGCCCTAGATCCGGTTACCCACTCAGATCCTGGCTCTCGCTCACTCTCTGGCTCTCTCCCTATCTTGATGTTGACAGCATTATTAATATCCTAAGCATTCATTAATACTCAACATCAGGGTGGCGTCGCCAGTGTAAGTAATCATAGGATATAATTGGCGTGCTTCCTTTCAATCAGTTAGATCTTTTAGTTGTACCGGTGCCCAATGCCGAGGATTTATACATTTAACCACTTAGCTTTAGGAGAAGCAGGCCAATTGCCCATCAGAAAGGTTGACTATGATATGTGAGTTTTTTGTTTTGTTTTTTTACATATCCCATCAGAAAGGTCGACTATGATAAGTGAATTGTTATGCATCCAGCCAATTATACATTAATAACAACAGCAATAATCTAGATATGTGCCAGGAGAGATTTCCCGGGGTTTCTGAAACAAGGGAGACATGGTAGAGATGGAAGCACCACGGGAAGATCAGGAGGACGGCTTGGTAGAGGCAGAGGAACGGATAATCTTGGAAGACTATGGCCTAGCAGATACTAAGTGTCTTAAGTGCGGAACAACCAATGCAAGAAAGAATTCGAGAAAATGTTCCGGCTGTCTTAGATCTATTCATTTATCTTGTGCTAAGCTGACAAAGAAAACATCAGGAGAACAACCAAACTGGAAATGTCTCGCATGCCCAGGGCCCACTGCAGAGCCAACCGGGGCAACACCGGCAACACCGGTCGCCGACTTGACCCAACTGGTGACCAAATGGAAAGCGCGGATCCAGGTCCTTGCCCGGGTACCTAAAGGAGCCAGAATCCAAGTGGCGGAGGCCCTTACAACCATCATAAAGCAGGCCCTACAGCTCAAGACACCCCTCGCATGGGCACGGCTCCTGGGTTTCTCCTATGGGGCCCTCCGAAAACCACCCAGAACCAACATACAAGACCATCTTCAGGTTTCACTAGCCACCAGAGTGAAACGTCAAGTAGCACAGTATATGGATGGAAACAAACTGGTGGAACCCCCCGAACAGCAACCAAACAGGGCCCAGAAGCACCAGGAGAAGGAAGAGGAAGAGGCTGAACAGCTACGTATGAGGGTCGCTGCGAAGCTGGCGGATAGTGACATCAAAGGGGCCGTCAGACTGTTGTCCTCTTCAGAAGGTTTTGCTGGTCAAGGCACCGAAGTTGTTGAAGCCCTACAAGAAAAGCACCCACCTACACCTAGGGACCTAAACCTCCCCCCTGCCCCAAATGACCAGATGCGCCAACCTTTAGTTGTCACGAAGGAGCAGGTGGTCGCCGCAGTGACTTCATTCCCAGCAGGCTCAGCCGCGGGCCCAGATGGTATCCGACCCGCCCACCTCAAAGGCCTCTTGGGTCAGGGATCAGGAGCTGCTGGGGAGGCACTCTTGGAAACCCTCACCAAATTCATCAACATGGTTTTAAGAGGGGAAGTACCCGACTGTGCCACACCCCTATTTTTTGGGGCATCACTCTGTGCACTGGCAAAAAAAGATGGCGGCGTGCGCCCAATAGCAGTAGGGAACACCTTCCGCCGCCTTGCCACAAAGGTGGGTTTGAAACCACTCTCGAATGGCCTAGGTCAACACTTAAGACCAGTTCAACTAGGTTTCGGAACTCCAGGGGGGTGTGAAGCTGCTGTACACGCAACCCGCACCTACCTCAGCCAAGCCCAAGAAAAACGAGTGCTTCTAAAGATTGACATGCGGAACGCATTCAACAGCATTCGCAGGGATGTCTTCCTCCGTGCAGCTCAAGAACACATCCCCACTCTGTACCCCCTACTTTGGCAGGCTTATTCCAAACCTTCAATCCTGATTTTTGGCGAGACGGTAATCCCATCAGAGACCGGGTTACAGCAGGGAGATCCAGGTGGTCCTGCTCTTTTCTCAATAGGGGTGGATGCAGCAGCTAACAAAGTAAGGTCAGAGCTGAATGTATGGTACCTGGACGATGCAACCTTGGGTGGGTCAGTAGAGAACGTTCTAACCGACCTAAATAACATCATAACTGACCTCGGCCAGGCCGGGCTAGTGATAAATGACACCAAATGTGAACTTGTTCTCCTCAACCACACACGTGAACAAGGAGAAGAGACTCAGGCCCTGTTCCGAAACATATTGCCAGATGTAAAGATCCTTCAGGAGCACCAGCAAACCCTATTAGGTTCCCCACTAACTCTGGCAGCAATCCCACCAGCACTTCAAGTTAAAAAGGAGGAGCTTCAACGTCTCGTGAGTCGCCTGATACACATCGATGCCCACTCAGCTCTGGCCCTGCTCAAGAACTGTTTCTCCATCCCAAAACTCCAATACCTCCTGCGCACATCGATGACTTACACGAACAATGGCGGCCTCCAAGAATTAGACAGCATAATCCGAGAAGCAGTGACCAGCATCACCAACGTGGAATTTAAAGAACGGGCCTGGACACAAGCCACCCTTCCTGTCCGCCTCGGGGGCTTGGGCATACGGAGAGCCTCGGATATTGCCTCCCCAGCCTTTATCTCTTCCCTCATCGCGACCAACGACCTCGTATTGTCCATCCTTTATTCTAAACCCGGAATGACACTTAATGGGGACGTAACAGCAGCGATTAACACCTGGAAGGGAAGTACAGGAGTAGAGGAGGAGCCTCAGGGTACCTCCAGGAGCAAGCAGAAAGCGTGGGATACCATCTCGGCGAAGAAAACTCAAGAAAATCTCCTAACCAATGCAGACCAGGTTGCAAAAGCACGCCTCCAGGCAGCCGCCCGTTCGGAGAGTGGCTTGTGGTTACACGCCATCCCCATCCCACCTCTTGGAACTCACTTGGATGCTGAAGCGCTCCGGGTCGCCATCGCGCTCAGAGTGGGTGCGGCAGTTTGTCACCCACACACTTGCAAGTGTGATGGGAGGATGGATGCTCAAGGTCACCATGCCTTGTCATGTAATTACAACGCAGGCCGCCTGCCAAGACACTCTGCACTAAATAATGTCATAAAACGGGCCCTGCAGAGTGCTAACTGTGCATCAATCCTCGAACCACATGGACTTCACAGAGAAGACGGCAAACGGCCAGATGGGATGACCACTTTCCCTTACAAGAATGGCCGGTGCCTCGTGTGGGATGCCACATGTGTTGACACTTTCTCCACAACCAACGCCGCCAGAAACGCCGACGAAGCAGGTGAAGCCGCCCGGATAGCAGAAAATAAAAAGCGAGAAAAATATCAAGCCATCGCCAGAATTCATCAGTTCGAGCCCCTGGCATTCGAAACTTCAGGAGTCTTCGGCCCCACCACCCTTAAGATGGTGAATGAAATAGGCCGTAAAATCAGAGAAGTTTCAGGAGAACCCCGGGAAACCCTCTGGCTCAAGCAAAGACTAGGGATGGCTATCCTCCGGGGCAATGCCACCAGTGTCATGAGCTCAGTTCGACAGGACTGAGTCATGCCACTGCGTGAGGCCCCGGCAGGAGTGGTGTATCCGTAGTCTTTCCACAGTAGGGTAAAACAAAACATAAACCTTATTTGTATGTAACATGTGTGATGCACATTAATAAAAGGGGATGTGTCGGATGGTTGAAAGCCACAGTTGCTCGCGCGTTTGGGGCTAGCAACACGTATTATGAAAAACATGCATCCTCCTTCATTCACTGTCCCCCCCCTTCACTCACTCAACCCCACAATTTGCCGGAGGATAACAGGTTTTTCACAATACGTAGACGGAGGTCTTTTTAAAAAAAAAAAAAACTTAAAATTACACCCCCTAGACCCCCTTTCAAGATAAATTTGTACATTTTTCGGTAGAAAAATGTCCCGGCCGGAGGCCGGTTGCTCTTAAAAATACAGGCTCGCTATCGCTCGCCAGGAAAAAATTGACACCTTAATGGCACGAAAGACCTTAAAATTGACAGAAATGGGGCAAAATGTCTTAAAATGTCCAAACTACTAAGGCGAACGTCTTAAAATCTCAAAATCAATGGGGCTAAACATGAGGGAGAAAGGGGTCCAGAAAAAAAATCCCTCGAGTGGAAATCTCCCCTTAATAGAGACACGCGTGAGCATAAGGTGCCAAATTTCAGATTGCTATTGGCGAAAGGTAAAATATATCTGAAAAATAGTAAGACGGAAACTACGATCAACAGTTATAAAATGGAATCCTGAAAGAGCTTGATAACTTCACTGGGAAATATGATCACACCTTAATATTACTGTATGATTAAAAAAAAAAAAAAAAAAAAAAAAAACGTCTTACTTCTTGTTCGTTTCTGTTCTCTCATTTTTCTATTTTGTGTTTTCTATCGTGATATCCTTACTCGTATGTTATTATCATAGTCTGGTTTAGGTGTTATATATTATCGGTGAACACATTCTAAATATTATCAAAGTTTCATTCCATTGTAGGCTATATTTACGTCTGTAATTCAATAGTTATTTTTTTCTAGCCTCTCTCCTGTTTTTTTTTCTTCTTCTTCTTCTTCTCCTTCTTCTTCTCCTCCTCCTTCTTCTTCTTCTTCTTCTTCTTCTTGTATCCTCTCTTCCATTCTCCTCCTCCTTCCTATGTTTGGTGTTCTTTTTCTTCTCCTCCTTCTTCTTCTTCTTCTTCTTCTTCATCACCTTCTTTACTTCTCTCTTTCTTGATTTCCCTTTCTTTCCTATGCATTACTCCTCTTCCCCTTCTTTTCCAATCCATCCCTTTCGATACCGCTCCTTTTATTCCTTCGTTTCCCATGACTTTATTGACCATTTCCTTCCATTTCTTTCTTCCGAATCTTCAAACGCACTCTCTCTCTCTCTCTCTTTATCTCTCTTACACATACACACACACTCACTCTATCTCTTTCACACACACACACACACATTCTCTCTCTTTATCTTTTAATAACTTCCTGATAATATTAATCATCTTCGTCAGGTGGTCATCATATTATATCCGACGAATGGGTAATGAGAGAGAGTGAGTGTGTGTGTGTGTGTGTGTGTGTGTGTGTGTATGATTTTCTGGATAATTAATGTAGTAGTAGCAATAGTAGTAGGCTAGTAGTAGTAGTAGTAGTAGTCTAGGGTCCAAAGAGGGGATGCACAGACTGAGTGGTTACAAAAAAAAAAAAAAAAAAAAAAAAAAAAAAAAAAAAAAAAAGTAGTAGTAGTCAATCAATCAATCAATCAATCAGTCTTTATTTCATAATATACATAAATTTACATATATTACATATGGAGGGGAATCAGTTAGAATAGAGTAATAAAAATGTGGTATAATTATTTACAAATCGACTATAAAAATAATAAAAAATAATAAAAATAATACCCGCTGTACATCCGGCGGGCATTAATATCAAGCTCATTGGCACACTCGACCAAAAAACAATCCTCACACCGGCGAGCCACAACAAATCCAGTGTGAACGGAATGAATCGGGGGAAACACACGTCTGTGAGGCACCACCACAAGACTTCGACCCACCTCCAGAATGTTCAGAGCGCCAGGGCAAAGACCGCTTCTCGGTCGAGTGTACATCTCTGGCACAAATTCATACTGTTCTACTATTAAACAGCAGAAGTGTAAGCATTTACAAGTTACAGCAAAATGTCATTATGCTATCACATGAACTTGGGCAAGTATCTTACTTACACGCACATTGTAACATTTGACATGTATAGCCATGGTATTGCGCATGGATAGATCATAATATGTTAGCCCATATCAAACAATTACAAACCTGTCTACCTGATTATAAAATCACTGGGATTCTTCGTTCTTCATGGTTTTGGATCCAATTTATCCTAGAAATAATAATATCTAATTCTTCAAACGCAATGCTCACATTATAATCTTCCCTCATCAATTTGAGTACATAACTATAAAAGTAACCTGTTTTTAAAAGTGGCATACTGCTTCTTATTATGTAGTTGGCAGATTTTTCAAGTGTTTTTGCGTACCGACATTGTATCAGTGTTACTTGATGGTTCAATAATAACAGGTTACATGCATTGGCTGGTTCATGGCTGCTAGCATAAACAGGTGCACCCAGCATATTGTTCATGGCTTTACTATATGCAATATTAAAAGTTTTGAACATACATGATTTTTTAGTTTTAGAATGGTTCCATAGAGATAATCCGAAATCAGGCTTACAATATGAATTAAACAAGAAAATAAGAGTATCTAAATCTACGTAAGTAAAATCCCTCTTGACACTGTTAAAACTTGCATACAAACGATTAAGTCTATATTTTATGTCCCCGGTATCCTCAAAATTACTGCTTACGAAGTGACCTAAATATTTAAAAGAGGTTACTACATCCAAGGTATCGCCATTCATTGTAATAACATCAATAGGATTTGTGATTTTTGTTTTTATCAAATATAAAGCATTTTGTCTTTGTCTTATTAATGAAACGTTTATGGCTGTTTACCAATTCACAGAATTTAGTATAGAGAATATTCATATCAGTTTTTGATCCAGCGATAAGTGCAATATCGTCTGCATAAGCAAGTATATTACACCTATTAATGCCCAGTGTGCAGCCAATATCCATGTTACATATTTCATTGATAATTTCATTCACATATATGTTAAAAAGGAAAGGGGATAGAATACCAACATCCAACGAAGCACGAGTGGACGTTAGTGCAAGAAGTTTTTGGACAAGAGCACAGCGAGCATTCTTTGACGTAAGAATATTCGACCCAATGGCCCATAGCTACAGCGGGCTATCTCTGGAGGCTGCACACAAGAGGAATGAACAAGAGAAGGTCAGGGCATATGGGGAAAGGATCTTAAATATCGAACATGGCAGCTTTACCCCACTAGTCTTCACCACATCTGGAGGGATGGGACCTAGGGCCCAGTGCTTCTATTCAAGGCTTGCAGAGATCATCGCAGAGAAGAAGAAACAGCCCAGGAGCCACGTTGTAGCCTGGATGAGGTGCCGTCTATCTTTCTCCTTGCTCAGATCAGCACTACTATGCCTGTGGGGAACAAGACTGTCTGCACCACAACCAGCGACGGTGGCAGAAGTGGACTACGAGGCAGCAGTGGCAGAGGGTCGCATAGGAAGGAGACTGGATTGAAGTTGCATGGTGTTGAATAGTAATATCTGATGCTTGTAAAATAAAATGTATGAACAATATTAAATAAAAACCAATATAGTAGTAGTAATCCACGATGATCAGTCTGAGTGCTGACCCCGGAATAGTAAGTAGCTGAATGACTACCAAGTCGGACGCTTTGATGACTGTTCTGACCTGGTTTAGGGTCCAAAGAGGGGATGCACAGGCTGAGTGGTTTGAAAAAAAAAAAAAAAAAAAAAAAGTAGTAGTAGTAGTAGTAGTAGTAATAGCTCAGTTCAGTTCTTTATTTCGTATAGTACATACATAAATACAAACATTACAAAAGTAGTAGTAGTAGTAGTAGTCTATCTATCTATCTATATGTTCAGGCCCAATCCCCATTTTGGGGGTAGCCAACTCAAGACAGAGCAAGAACAGGGAAAACACAAAAACAACATAAAACAACAAATAAACACAGATAAAAAGCACAAACTTACACACATCCAGGCCACCCAGAAGACCCAGAGACCAGGGTCACCAAGGTCGCTCCAGCACTCCCCCGGCCCCCAACCACCCGGAGAAGTTCCGATATCGGCAGGCAGACATGCAGCGGAGCCAAAGCCACAAGCCCTCCCACCACACTTCCAGGCGCACCCTTCATATTAATCGTCTCCCCGGGCCAGGCGCCTGATGGACTATTATCTAGTCCAACTTGCGCCCGACCCCTTACTCCAAATGAGTAGTAATAGTAGAATTAGTAGTAGTAGTAGTAGTAATAGTAGAATTAGTAGTAGTAGTAGTAGTAGTAGTAATAGTAGTAGTAGAATTATTATTAGTAGTAGTAGTTGGGTCTTATATCTTGGGGGAGGTGTGACGCTTCTGCATAGTAGCCACGTGCGGGCATGCGCGCGCGTCGGCTGCCCAGCCGTTTAGAAACCGGCTGGTGGCAGCCGGCCGGCCGGCTTTTCCTTAGTATATATCCTACGACAATGTAAATAGTAGAATTAGTAGTAGTAGTAGTAGTAGTAGTCATAGTAAACAACCAAAACTCACGACGTGGAACGGCACTGAAATCAATGGAAGGAACCACACAAGGGGACCCAGTAACAATGGCGATGTACGCATTAGGTCTCTCGGTGTTGCTATCATTAACATGACATGAGACGACACATGTTAAGCAGGCGGTCTATGCAGATGATCTCACTGGAGCAGGGAAAGTCAATGATCTCAAGAGCTGGTGGGAGCAACTATCACAAGTGGGACCAGAAATAGGATACTTTCCAAATGCTAGTAAGTCTATACTGATAGTAAAAGCAGAACATTACGAAAATGCCTTAGAAGCTTTCAACGGTAGTGAAGTGGTCGTAACAAAGGACGGACAGCGTCATCTAGGGGCAGTGATTGGCACAGAAGAGTTCAAGAAGCAATACATGGAAGAGAAGGTCAGAGAGTGGGTAAACGAAATAGAAATACTAGCCAAAATTGCAAAGACGGAACCACAGGCTGCATATTCGGCATTCACATATGGGGTCAAACACCGCTGGACCTACTTGATGCGTACCATTCCAAACGTGGGTCCACAACTTCAACCGCTAGAAGATGCCATCAGAGACAAACTCATCCCAGCTTGGATGAAGCCCCACACCCCAAATGCTACAGAGAAGGAGTTGCTCGCACTTCCTCCTAGGTTAGGAGGGCTTGGAATCATCAATCCGGTGAGGAGGGCGACAACGGAACACCAGAACTCAGTAAAGATAACAGAATCTCTCACTGAACGCATCGTAGCGCAAGACGGCGAAGTGGACCAGGCGGACATCTACAACATCAGAAAGACCATCACGTCAGAGAGGCAAAACTCACAGAAAAATGACCTGGCACAATTGATGCGACAACTTTGCCCGAGACTAACAAGAAAAGTACAAATAGCACAAGAAACGGGTGCTTCAAATTGGCTGACAACACTACCAATCAAGGCAAAAGGCTTCAATCTAAACAAACAAGAATTTAATGATGCTATTGCACTGAGGTATGATTGGCCAATTGAAGGACTGCCCGATCGATGCGTTTGTGGAATCAACAACGATGCAGACCACAGCATGATATGTAAGAAGGGAGGATTCATCAGCATCAGGCACGATGAAGTAAGAGATGTAACGGTGAACATGCTCAGGGAGGTGTGTCGAGATGTGGTGCGCGAACCATCACTCATTCCCTTGGAGGGAGAGATCTTGCAGCACAGGACGGCCAACACATCCAACGAAGCACGAGTGGACGGTAGTGCAAGAAGTTTTTGGACAAGAGCACAGCGAGCATTCTTTGACGTAAGAATATTCGACCCAATGGCCCATAGCTACAGTGGGCTGTCTCTGGAGGCTGCACACAAGAGGAATGAACAAGAGAAGGTCAGGGCATATGGGGAAAGGATCTTAAATATCGAACATGGCAGCTTTACCCCACTAGTCTTCACCACATCTGGAGGGATGGGACCTAGGGCCCAGTGCTTCTATTCAAGGCTTGCAGAGATCATCGCAGAGAAGAAGAAACAGCCCAGGAGCCACGTTGTAGCCTGGATGAGGTGCCGTCTATCTTTCTCGTTGCTCAGATCAGCACTACTATGCCTGCGGGAAACAAGACTGTCTGCACCACAACCAGCAACGGTGGCAGAAGTGGACTACGAGGCAGCAGTGGCAGAGGGTCGCATAGGAAGGAGACTGGATTGAAGTTGCATGGTGTTGAATAGTAATATCTGATGCTTGTAAAATAAAATGTATGAACAATATTAAATAAAAATCAATGAAAAAGTAGTAGTAGTAGTAGTAGTAGTAGTAGTAGTAGAATTAGTAGTAGTAGTAGTAGTATTAGTAGAATTAGTAGTAGTAGTAGTAGTAGTAGTAATAGTAGAATTAGTAGTAGTAGTAGTAGTAGTAGTAGAGATAGAAGAACCCCAAGAAGCGGAAAGTAATGAGGAGCCAACAAGAGACACAAGAGAGGGAGACGACAACCGAGACGGAAGAGAGGATGGCAGGCCTCCAAGGGGGCCAAATGAAGCAGGCAGAGGTGGAAACATACTCTGGAAAGGATTACGGGAAGAGGAAGTTAGAATTTGGATTGATGCAACGTACTCAGAAATAGTATATTGGTCTGCACACAACTTTTTCAACCCTCCAAAATGTGGTGCCACCACCAACATGCTGAACGATATGACAAAGCTCATTTATAACTATGTCTATGACACATCTTTAGCCCCGTATGTTCTCAAGATAATTTTCAGCATTCCACATCTCTTCTTGCAAAAAACTCACCACAAATCTAACCAAGGCGAAAATGTGACTGCGCTAACAAGAAGAATGAAATTATGGAATGAGAACAAGATGGATGACTTACTCAATGAAGCCAGAGCATTACAAGGGAGACTAGGCAGGCGGCGGCAAAAAAAGAAAAACAATGAAGACAAGGCCAGGAGATTCGGCGACCAGATGAGGCAAGGAAAAGTGGCACCTGCAATAAGGTCCCTGACAAAGGAGGCAGCTTGTGGGTTGCTGCCTATCACAAGAGAAACCATCCAAATGTTGAAAGAGAAACATCCACAACCTAGTGTCCACGAGAGTAAGAGGCTAGAGGGTGATTATATACCACCGAACACCGTCATATACGAACGAATCACAGGCGAAATGATTTGGAAAAAGGCTCTAGGGACACAAGGCAGTGCAGGCCCATCAGGGCTGGATGCAAACGGCTGGAGGACAATCCTGAGTAGAACAATCTTCGGACTAGCAGCAACAGACTTATGTAGGGCTCTGGCAGCTCTTGCAAGAAAGATGACCACCCAAAATTGTCAACATTTGGAGGCTTACACAGCTTGTCGCCTAATACCTTTAGACAAGAATCCAGGATGCAGACCAGTAGGAGTGGGTGAAGTGCTGAGAAGAAGAATCGGAAAATGCATAATGGAAGTGGTGAAAGACGATGTGCGGTCAGCGGCCGGTAATCTCCAAGTGTGTGCCGGCCACCAAGCAGGGGGAGAGGCAGCAATTCATGCCATAAGAAAAATATATGAGCAAGTGGACTGTGAAGCTGTGCTGCTAGTGGATGCAACAAACGCCTTTAACACCATCAACAGAAAGACGGCAATACATAACATCAAAGTAAAATGCCCCAGTTTTGCCACCTATGTAGAGAACACCTATAAAAAGCCTGCAGACCTCTTCATAGTAAACAACCAGAACACACGAAGGGGAACACCTCTGAAATCAATGGAAGGAACCACACAAGGTGACCCAGTAGCAATGGCAATGTACGCCTTAGGTCTCTCAGTGTTGCTAACCTTAACAAGCCATGAGGCGACACAAGTAAAGCAGGTGGCCTATGCAGACGATCTCACTGGAGCGGGAAAAGTCAATAATCTCAAGCACTGGTGGGAGCAAATATCAGAGGTAGGACCAAAAATAGGGTACCATCCAAATGCCAGAAAGTCAATACTAATAGTAAAAACAGAACATTTTGAAAGGGCGGTAGAAGCTTTCAGCGGTAGTGAAGTGGTAGTAACAAAGGACGGACAGCGTCACCTTGGGGCGGTGATCGGCACGGAAGAGTTCAAGAACAAATACATAGAGGAGAAGGTCAGAGAATGGTTAAAAGAAATTGAGAAACTGGCCAATATTGCAAAGACGGAACCACAGGCCGCGTATTCGGCATTCACATATGGGGTCAAACATCACTGGACCTACTTGATGAGAACCGTTCCAAATGTGAGCGCATTACTTCAACCGCTGGAAGATGCCATCAGAGACAAACTCATCCCAGCGTGGATAAAGTTGCACACCCCGAATGATACAGAGAGGGAGCTGCTCGCACTGCCTCCTAGGTTGGGAGGGATGGGAATCATCGACCCAGTGAAGAGGGCGGTAACGGAATACCAGAACTCAGTAAAGATAACAGGATCTCTCACTGACCGTATCATAGCACAAGATTCTGACGGTGAAGTAGACCAGGCAGACATCTACAACATCAGAAAGACCATCACGTCAGAGAGGCAAAACTCACAGAAAAATGACCTGGCACAATTGATGGGACAACTTCACCCGAGACAAACAAGAAAACTACAAATAGCACAAGAAACGGGCACCTAAATTGGCTGACAACACTACCAATCAAGGCAAAAAGCTTCAATCTCAACAAACAAGAATTTAATGATGCTATTGCACTGAGGTATGATTGGCCGATTGAAGGACTGCCCGATCGATGCGTTTGTGGAACCATCAACGATACAGACCACACCATGATATGTAAGAAAGGAGGATTCATCAGCATCAGGCACGATGAAGTAAGAGATGTAACAGCGAACATGCTCAGGGAGGTGTGTAGAGATGTAGTGAGCAAACCATCACTCATTCCCTTGGATGGAGAGATCATGCAGCACAGGACGGCCAACACATCCACTGAAGCAAGATTGGACGTTAGTGCAAGAGGCTTTTGGACAAATGCACAGCGAGCGTTCTTTGACATAGAGTATTTGACCCAATGGCCCACAGCTACAGCGAGCTGTCTCTGGAGGCTGCACACAAGAGGAACGAACGAGAGAAGGTCAGGACATATGGAGAAAGGATCTAATAATAATAATAATAAACGGTTTATTAAAGAATGGCAGCCTCATGAGCTGAAAATACAAATTTTACAATTTAGTGGATGAACATGAGATGTACAGATATGAGGATGGTAAGCTTAGTTTACAAACAAAATAAATAAATACAATAATGATGCATGTGCAGAATACAAATTATCATAAAATAACCATGAGAGTAAGTGATATACAGTACATATACACATTTATTTACTTACTCATATACAGAACATACGTATATACATGTACGTGCGCACATACATATACATACATATATAGGAACATAAGAACATGCAGTAAGTGTGCACATGTCCGTATACACAAACGCTCACGTATGCACACAAACATACATACATACAGAAACTGTTTTGGTAAGGTCAGGTAGAGAGGGTGCGGGTACTACAATGGGAGGTTAATCCTCGGTAGTGTAGGTGTGTGTGTGTGTGTGTGTGTGTGTGTGTGTGTGTGTGTGTGTGTGTGTGTGTGTGTGTGTGTGAGACAGAAGGCGAAATATGGAAGAGCTGGGCGTTCTACACGTTCTTACACGTCGAACATGGCAGCTTTACCCCACTAGTCTTCACCACATCAGGAGGGATGGGACCCAGGGCCCAGTGCTTCTATTCAAGGCTAGCAGAGATCATCGCAGAGAAAAAGCAACAGCCTAGGAGCCACGTCGTAGCCTGGATGAGATGCCGTCTATCTTTCTCATTGCTCAGATCAGCACTACTATGCCTGCGGGGAACAAGAAGGTCTGCACCACAACCAGTGACGGTGGCAGAAGTAGACTACGAGGCAGCAGTGGCAGAGAGTCGCATAGGAAGGAGACTGGATTGAAGTTGCATGGTGTAGAATAGTAGTATCTGATGCTTGTGAAATTTAGTATGTGTACAATATTAAATATATGGTAGTGGTGGTGGTGATGGTGGAGGTGGTGATGGTAGTAGTAGTAACATGAAATGTAAGAAAAATATTAAATAAAAATCAATGTAGTAGTAGTAATCCACGATGATGAGTCTGAGTGCTTACCCCGGAATAGGAAGTAGCTGAATGACAACGAAGTCAGGCGTTTTGATGACTATTCTGACCGGGTCTAGGGTCCAAAGAGGGGATGCACAGACTGAGTGGTATAATAAAAAAAAAAAAAAAAAAAAAAAAAAAAAAAAAAAAAAGTAGTAGTAGTAGTAGTAGTAGTAGTAGTAGTAGTAGTAGTAGTAGTAGTAGTAGTAGTAGAGGCGGAATATTATAGACACCTATTATGTTACGTATAAGTCCAGTATCCTGTATTTGGCCCTAATAATTCACCTCACACTTTTATTAAGCGTAGTAGTGACAATATAATGGTTTCATTAGGACGGATAACAGGCATTTGCTAGGCCTAACTACCAGACGGCTTTACCCTTTTGTTTAATGGTCCATGGTTCCTAGGAGCACCAGTCTACCCTTCCTCACCAACACACTATAGCACAGATTAATTATACCGATTAGGCTACTAAGGTTAAACTATTGATATCACTGCAATGTAAGTGTCATACATTATAATATACACAGGTGAAATTAAATGCCTTAATACAAAAAACGTCATACCTACAAAACAAAGAAACAGGTAGTAAAGGGTCGCATAGGAAGGAGACTGGATTGAAGTTGCATGGTGTTGAATAGTAATATCTGATGCTTGTAAAATAAAATGTATGAACAATATTAAATAAAAATCAATGTAGTAGAAAAAAAAAAAAAAAAAAAATCACACGAAAGTAACTTATTTTGCTCTACCGTCCCCCCCCCCTCCCCCCAACACACACAAACACACACACTCACGCTCATTCTCACTCTCAAATTATAATGAATTAATTATACTTCTATTTTGATATTCCAGGTTAATATGTACATTGCCATATAATCTTGTATGCAATAGTATATAAATAAATAAATAATATATATATATATTATATATATATATATATATATATATATATATATATATATATATATATATATATATATATATATATATATATATATATATATTATAAGGTATACATAACGTGCCTGGAACGACTGTGTAAATGACGAGTGCCTGCCAGTAAGGTATATTCTATTACTCGCCTTTGACACACCAAGAGCAAGCACTGCAAAAAAAAACCACACAAACCAACATAAAACCCTTACTACACATATATATACCTTCCCCCGGCCCCCCCCCCCCCCCCTCCCGGATCAATCACCCGTCAACCCTTTCACACTCAAGTATATACCTCAGCTTGTATGGTTAGTTTCCTGCCAGGTTTATTCGCTAGGGTCTAATTCTTTACTAGTACTATACTTAGACTAGCAAAATCCAGCATATGCTAACTTAAATTAGCCTTAAACTTGCACAACTAAGCTAATTAAGGGGAGGTTTTTAGTTCGTTCCCTAGAATTCCATCAAGCTTAAAATTACACCCCCTAGACCCCCTTTCAAGATGAATTTTTACATTTTTCGGTAGAAAATTTTCCCGGCCAAAGGCCGGTTACTCTTAAATTACAGGCTCGCTATCACTCGCCAGGATAAAATTGACACCTAAATGGCACGAAAGTTCTTAAAATTGACAAATGGGGCAAAGCTTCTTAAAATCACCAAACTAATGGGGCGAACGTCTTAGAATATCAAAAGCAATGGGACTAAACATGAGATAGAAAGGGGTCCAGAAAAAAATCCCTCAAGTGGAAATCTCCCCTTAAGCCTTCACTAGATCTAACAAACCCCATATATACTGTACAAGGGATAACAGAACATTATTCAAGGGACTGGGGTTCTCGCAGAGGGGCTCCAGTCCTGATGCTATTCTTGACTTACAGTGTGCTGGCTTATTAATCCAATAGGGTTAATAATCTCTGAAGTCCCATTTTAACTAAGATATTATTGAATGGTACATCATGTTCTATGTTAGACAAGACATTTGTGTACACCATTAGACTATTACAATATTTCTTTTAAATTAAAAAGTAGGTTAGGTGTGTGTTATTATTCGTCCAGAATAGGGAATCTTTCATACACATTCATACTATCCAGTTTTCCCTTCATACACTGGAAAATGATGTGTTCAAACGTAACCCAAATTATGCCTATACAAAGTGTTCCAATCATTTATGCGCTCGAACGAACATTTAAACGATTGGAACACGTATTATGTGTACCGTTTTTTGTTACAATTAAGCTTTCCAATTTCTATGTATAATTATGTTAAGGGGAGATTTCCACTTGAGGGATTTTTTTTCTTTACCCCTTTCTCCCTCATGTTTAGCCCTATTGCTTTTGATATTTTAAGACGTTCGCCCCATTAGTTTGGCGATTTTAAGAACTTTCATCCCATTTATGTCACTTTTAAGACCTTGCGTCCGATTTAGGTGTCGATTTTTTCCTGGCGAGCAATAGCGAGCCTGTAATTTAAGAAGAACCGGCCTTCGGCCGGGAAATTTTTCTTCCGAAAAATGGACAAATTCATCTTGAAAGGGGGTCAAGGGGGTGTAATTTCAAGCTTGATGGAAGTCTAGGACACACACTAAAAACCTCCCCTTAAGTACTTTATACAGGCAGCAACATATATATATCATGAAATTTGCATTGCTTATTTATATTTACTCCTTATACAGTATTTAAATGAACCCAAACTAGACTTCTGACCTATCCTAACGTAACTTAACGTAAGGTTAATTAAACCTATCCAAACTTAACTTAGGGTAACATGATTAACTTAACTTAGCGTATCCTAACTTAACCTAACCTCTACCTAATTTAACTAAGGCAAGTTTAGAGTCAGTAAAACTCGAGTGTAGACATGAGGGCGAATTGAGAAGGCGACGAAGTGACAACACTGGATTACTTACCTTCCGTCTGTTCCCTTAAGGGAGCCCACCTCGCTTTTTTTTTCTCTCTCTCTTTCTCTCCCTCTCTCTTTGGCTTGTATCCATTCGGCCCCATTCAGCCTACAGTTTTAAGCGTTTATCCCCATCCAGGTGTCAATATTTTCCTGGCGAGCGGTAGCGAGCCAGCATATATATATTTTTGTTTTGACAGCAAGATAAATTTGTAAATTTTTCGATAGCAAAATGTCCCAAGCACGATTTCTCCATACAATGCTGGCTCGCTATCGCTCACCAGGAAGAAATCGACACCTGGATGGGGATAAACGTCTTAAAACAGATGGCTGAATGGGGCCGAATGGATACAAGCCAGGGAAAGAGAGAAAAGGAGAGAAAGAAAAAAAAAAAAAAAGGTGACCCCCCTTAAGAAACCATGATTAGACCACTCGTCTCCAAATACTTTTCCGAAATTATTATATATATACATTTCTTTTTGTAGCGCCCTGCATTGGTGAAAAGTGTGTGAGTGGGAGGCAAAGTGTATGTTATAGTTTGTGAAATGGGTAGTATTAGGAATTTCAACAAGTTGGAAATGTCGCTAATATTTTTGTTTTATGCGAGATAGTTTTGCTTTCTGATTGTTGTTTATTTGCATATATACTTATGGTGGTGTGAGTGTGTGTGTGTGTGTGTGTGTGTGTGTGTGTGTGTGTGTGTGTGTGAAAAAGTATGCATGTACATTGTACATAATATATATATATATATATATACAGTATACTGTATATATATATATATATATATATATATATATATATATATAGTGCGCGAATACGTGTACATTTAATAATGCACTTCCATCATATTGCCGTATTACGATTCACAAGCCTTTCCTTGCATAATTGCAAAATCCATGGAATCAATACGAAATATCATGAATGAATAATTTATTTAAATAAAATGCAGTGCAGAGTGCATGTAAGATATAACAAAACGGATATTGAATTGAATACAATGGCATGTGTAGGTGTTTCTATGTGTGAGAGAGAGAGCAAGTGAGTAACATGCGTGCGTGCGTGTGTGTGTGTCATCTATATATATATATATATAATTATGTAAGGGTATGTTATCCTCCAAGTAAGCATTTGTGTGAGTGTGATAGACAGTGTACACGCGGATAACAATGTACTGTGTGTAATTGTGTGAGTATGTATGTTTATAATGTTTCCTTTTGGCTTCTGTGTGTGTGTGTGTAATGTGTATGCATGTCTGCGTTTACCTGTGACCTCTTGTGTGCTGTGTGTGTGTGTGTGTGTGTGTGTGTGTGTGTGTGTGTGTGTTCTTTGCATGTGTGTTTGTTATGATTATGTGTGTGTGTGTTTGTTTGTGTGTGTGTGTGTGTGTGTGTAAGAGAGAGAGAGAGAGAGAGAGACAGAAAGAGAGAGAGAGAGAGAGATAAATAGATAGATAGAGAGAGAGAGAGAGAGAGAGAGAGAGAGAGAGAGAGAGAGAGAGAGAGAGAGAGAGAGAGAGAGAGAGAGAGAGAGATGAAAACCTAGACACATTTACGCACCTTTTTAAGATAAGGTGCAGCACAGGTGTTAAAGCAATATTCATATTCAAGTATATAATATTTAAACACATATAACCACACACTTGTTTGAACACACACACACACACACACACACACACAAGATGTTATGCAATATTTCTTCCACCTAAAATGCAGAGCATATACTATCGTATATACTGTATATATACGTTTCCAAGGATTATTACAACATTCATTATATATATATACTGTATATATATATATATATATATATATATATATATATATATATATATATATATATATATATATATATATATATATATATATATATATATATATATGGGGTGTCCCAAATTATACATACCAAACTTTAGGATTAGGTTAGGAAATATATTTTAAGCATAAAATATTGTATAGGCGATATTAAACATTTGACTTGTTAGAGATATTACCTGTTGAAAATGGATTTTTTTAAAGAAGACTTTCCCCATAAGGCAGGCCTAGCTGTCCTAGAACCTACGACACCCCCATCTAACTGCAATTATTGTTATCAAGATATTATAATTCTGGAAATTGCAAAATCATTATAAATATAATTAGCTCACTTTGGATCTACTGAAAAGTATTTGACAAGGAAGAGTTCATTACAGCGATGTGGGGGAGGACACTATAAAATATCTTCAATACATCTTCAACAACTGAAATTTATAATTCTTGTTATAGAACATTTTAAGCTTAGAATCATCTGTATAATCATATTCTGAAGTTTGGAATGTCTACTTCGAGACACCTTGTATATATATAAATATAAATATATATATATATATAGCTATATATATATATACCGTATATATATATATATATATATATATATATATATATATATATATATATATATATATATATATATATATATATATATATATATCTATATATATATATATATATATATATATATTTATATATATATATATATATATAAATATATATATATATATATATATATATATATATATATATATATATATATTGTGTATATATACTGTATGTATTTATATATATATATATATATACAGTAACTGTATACATACAATATATATCAATATGTGTGTGTGTGTGTGTGTGTGTGTTTTAACAAGTGGTTGTGTATACTCATTTTGTAATTTAACTTCTGTACCGGTATAAAATTATATATAAAATATATGCCTGAATATGAGTGTGCTTTAAACACTTGTGCAACTTATCTTTAATGAGTGCGTGAGTGTGCGCGTATATGTTTTTGTCGCGTGTGTGTGTGTGTGTGTGTGTGTGTGTAAGCGTGGGTGTAATATCAGATGAATTCACCTGTGAAACTCACACACACAAACACACACACACAAACATACATACACACACACACACACACACCTGTCAATGGTAATGACAGAGTGGGGTTCTTGACATATCCCTTCTCTCTCTCTCTCTCTCTCTCTCTCTCTCTCTCTCTCTCTCTCTCTCTCTCTCTCTCTCTCTCTCTCAAATTCAAATTCAAATTGTTTATTTTGCCTATAAACAAATTACAGAGTATAATATAAATATATGTCCATATAATCGAAAGGCTGAGCTCATGAAATAAAATATTTTGTATGAGCTCAATAAATAGTTATACATTATATATATACTACGGGAGAACACTGCACACTACATACATAATAGCTCCGAACAGTCGGATATCCAGTGATTAAAAGAATATATTTTTAATAATGGGACATCCATATATGCTAAGTCATAATTTTACAATGTAATCAACATAATAGTGCGGTACTGACACATGTTGCATCAGTATCTATTTACAATATATGTTATCGTTTTGATGTTAAAGGTTACATGGTTGGTGATAGTTTGTAATTCATCAGGCAACGTATTCCACATTAAACACCCAGAATAACCAACAAATCTTTTAGAGTTTTCAGTCCGTGGTTTAGGGGGTTTTAATAAGTTACTATTTCGTAAATTGTGGGAATGAATATTGGATATATTCTGAAAATTAATGGCAGTGGGAAGGCGTAATTGATTATGTACAAATGTAACTGACTCTAGTCTATATACATCTTGTATCTTTAGTATCCCTAGATGTTTATATAGGGGATCAGTATGTTCTCTGTAGCTTACTCCTGATATTATTCCAACAATTTTTTTCTGAAGTAGAAGTTGCTGAATATAGGATTTTACTGCTGATCCCCAGGCAATGTTACAATATTGTAAATATGGGAAAATTAGGCTGCAATATATAGTTTTCAATACATCTTTAGTTAAGTTATTTTTTATCTTATAAATAATACCAATTGATCTGGCTAACTTACTGCCAATGCTATGAATGTGTTCTTTCCATGATAACTTGTCATCAATATAAACTCCGAGGAATTTTGTGGCGGTACATCTTTCGAGTGCATTATTTGCTATGCAGATATTAATGTTTTGGTTACACTGCTTATTTCCTGCAAATATTATATAATGAGTTTTAAGTGTATTAAGCGGTAATCTATTTGATAAGAGCCAAGTAGAATTTTTTTTTTAGTTCAATGTTCATAGTACGTTCTAGAGTTACTAAATCTGAATCGGAGTGAAAAACATTGGTGTCGTCTGCACACAAAATAAACTTCAAGACACTCTCTCTCTCTCACACAGTGTAATTAAAGCATGTGTTTTTCAAGTTAACGCTGCTACTAACGATTTAAAGTCTAAGAATGTGCAGATTAGAAGATGTGATTCACGTATTCAAAGCTGACGAAGAAAATGGCAATATTCAAGGATGGCACTAACAACTGTATTCTTAAGGGGACAGTCGTTATTATTTAGGGTCTATTTATTTATATATATATATATATATATATATATATATATATATATATATATTTGTTTTTTACTAACTTTTTACTTGTTTTTTCAATATTTTTCACTGTATGTCTGATTTCATCATTCAAATGATATATTAAGTTTCCAAAGTTCATTATTATTTTCAATTAGGTATTGAATAATACGTCAACTTTCATTTTGTTTGTCCTATTATTTATTCACTAAACGTTTCGTGCTTTCTTTGCACATCTTCAGTAGATTTGTATCTGTAAAAGTAAAAAATATGAATTACTATATGTTTCTTCTAAAAAACAAATATGCCTTGGTCTTTAATAAATTGTTCCTCAATGAAAACATACTGCCTACTTATACATATATATATATATATATATAGTGGTCTCTCCCCCCCCCCCCCCCACTCCCTTACCTGTATTTCCGGGTTACGTTACGCCCCTTTAAATACGTGTTGTTCTGTGGCTGGGCTTGTTTGGGTGGAGGCTGAACCCGATAGTTAGTGGTGGTTAATGGTGTACTCTACCCTAACTTACACCAGCCCATACACAGACACACACATAAACACTAACAAACATTACATACACACACACAAACACACAGACAGACACACAATACACAAACATACACTCACTCTTATTTTATCTCATATAACTACACTAATTATGCTGAACACACACACACACACACACACATTCCAACCCAAGAGTGAAACACTATTCTCATACTTTCTTCTATTCAACTGCTGAGCTCTGGAACTCTCTCCCAAAATCAGGCTGTCCTTCTTCCTATGACTTAAATTGCTTCAAACTCCGTGTGTCCAGGCATTTGGGCTCGAATGTCCCTTGATTTTGGCCCTGTCACATTTTCAACTCTGGGGGAGGCATTCGCTACAGGCAGTTCTACCTTTTGTCTCCTTCATTCACATAGACAAAAAAACCACTCTCGCTCTCTCTCTCTCAGTGAAGTAGTGTGTTGTTTGAGAATCAGCTAATAATAGAGGTTTGAGCCAACACTCCCGATATAGGAAGCTGTCAGTCATTCATTTATATTCTCTCTCTCTCTCTCTCTCGTGTTCTCTCTCTCTCTCTCTCTCTCTCTCTCTCTCTCTCTCTCTCTCTCTCTCTCTCTCTCTCTCTCTCTCTCAGTAGTGTGTTGTTTGAGAGTCAGCTAATAAAGGTGAGCCAACACTCCCGATATAGGAAGCTGTCAGTCAAATATTGGGAGGATAGGACTAATCAATCACTCAGTCGATAGGGAAGTATTTGGCTTTCGATTTGATTTTTCTTTCTCTCGCTCTCACCATTGCTCTCACTCTTTCGTACTCTCGCTCGCTCGCTCTTGCTCTCTCTCTCTCTCTCTCTCTCTCTCTCTTTCGTACTCTCGCCCTCTCCTACTCTCGTCCTCTCTCTCTCTCTTTGGAGGACAAGCAACCTAGAAGGGTCACTAGACCTGTTGTTGCTTGATTTCCTTTGTACTCCTTTGTACTCCTTTGTACGCTCTCTCTCTCTCTATTTCATACTCTCGCCCTCTCTCCTACTCTCTCTCTCTCTCTACTTCGTACTCTCGCTCGCTCTCTCTCTCTCTCTGTTACTCTTAGTCTTGCTCTCTCTATCTATCTATCTACTTAAATCGAAATAGGACTATTTACGCAACTATCAGAAATCATAATGGTGTCGGAAATATCAATAATACTGTTCTTAAGGGGCCCACCTCGCTTTTTTTCTCTCTCCCTCTCTCTTTGGCTTGTATCCATTCGGCCCCATTCAGCCTACTGTTTTAAGACGTTTATCCCCATCCAGGTGTCGATTTCATCCTGGCGAGCGATAGCGAGCCAGCATTGAATGGAGAAATTCGGCTTCGCCGGAGACATTTTTCTATCGAAAAATGTACAAATTTAGCTTGCTGTCAAAGCGAAAATATATATATGGTGGCTCGTTTCGTGATAATAGATTGGTTGGTGAGACTTTTCAATGTGTGCTTTGCTGTGTCAATGGTACCAACAGACTGGAAGAGTGCATGTATTGTGCCGTTGTACAAGGGGAAGGGAGATCGGCAGGAGTGTTCAAGTTATAGAGGTATTAGTTTATTGTCAGTGGTTGGAAAGCTGTATGGCAGGGTGTTGATAGAGAGGATAATAAAGTGTACGGAAGTTGCAATAGGAGAAGAACAGTGCGGTTTTAGGAGGGGAAGAGGGTGCGTGGATCAGATGTTTGCAGTAAGACAGTTATGCGAGAAGTATTTAGAGAAGCATAAGGAGATATTTTGGGCTTTTATGGGATTGGAAAAAGCATATGATCGTGTGGACTGTGAAGCAATGTGGAAGGTGTTAAGGATTTATGAAATAGGAGGAAATTTGTTAGAAGCAGTTAAGAGTTTTTATGAAGGGAGCAGAGCATGTGTGAGAGTAGGAAATGGTGAGTTGAGTGAATGGTTTGAGGTAAAGGTAGGTTTGCGACAGGGTTGTGTAATGTCACCATGGCTGTTTAATATGTTTATGGATGGTGTGGTGAGGGAGGTGAAAAGGAGAACTATGGGAAGAGGATTGGGTTTAGTAGGAAAGAATGGTAGAGATTGGGAGTTGAATCAGTTGCTGTTCGCTGATGACACAGCATTGGTGGCGGATTCTGATGAGAAACTGCAGCGGGTAGTCAAAGATTTTGGTGTGGTTTGTGGAAGGAGGAAACTGAAGGTGAACGTCAATAAAAGTAAAGTAATGGTGTGTAATAGGGGAGAGCATGGGTGAATCTAGATGTGAGGCTGGATGGGGAAATATTGGAACAAGTAGAGTGTTTTAAATATCTAGGAGGAACGATAAGCAGGAGTGGAGGTATGGAAGTGGAGGTAAAACAGAGAGTGTGTGAAGGAAGGAAGGTTTTCGGAGCAATGGGAAGTATGTGGAAGACGAGAAATCTCAGAGTGAAAGTAAAAAGTGCACTGTATCAAGGAATTGTTGTGCCAACAGTGATGTATGGGGCTGAGACATGGGCTCTGAAGAAAAAGGAGAAAAGAGGGCTGGATGTGATGGAGATGAGCTGCTTGAGGAGTATGTGTGGAGTTACTCGTAGAGACAGATTGAGGAATGAAGAGATACGTAGGAGAGTGGGGCAGCAGGAACATTTGTCAGCCAGAGTGGACAGAAGGGTGCTGAGCTGGTATGGTCATGTTGAACGAATGGGAGATGAAAGGCTTACAAAGAGAATATGTGAGTCAGGTACAAGGGGAGATAGAAGGGCAGGAAGACCCCCATTGAGATGGAGAGACTGTGTAAGAAAGGCTTTGGATGATAGAGGAATGACTAAGATCAGGCAGGGGAAGTGGTGGTGGACAGGAGTGAATGGAGAATGCTTGTGAATAGTTGAGTGAACACGTGGTCATTTGGAGTAAGGGGTCGGGCGCAAGTTCGACTAGATAATAGTCCATCAGGCGCCTGGCCCGGGGGGACGATTAATATGAAGGGTGTGCCTGGAAGTGTGGTGGGAGGGCTTGTGGCTTTGGCTCCGCTGCATGTCTGCCTGCCGAGATCGGAACCTCTCCTGGTGGTCAGGGGCCGGGGGAGTGCTGGAGCGACCTTGGTAACCCTGGTCTCTGGGTCTTCTCCTGGGTGACCTGGATGTGTGTGAGTTTGTGTTTTTTTTCTGTGTTTATTTTTTGTTTTATGTTGTTTTTGTGTTTTCCCTGTTCTTGCTCTGTCTTGAGTCGGCTACCCCCAAAATGGGGATTGGGCCTGAGCATATAGATAGATAGATAGGCTCGTTTCCGCTCGCCAGGAAAATATTGACACATGGATGGGGGTAAACGTCTTAAAACAGTAGGCTGAATGGGGCCGAATGGATAGAAGCCAGAGAAGGAGAGAAAAAGAGAGAACAAAAGCAGGTGACCCCCCTTAATAACAGCAATGGTCACTCTTTATATGCTAGGAAAGTTTAAGAAAAAGTAGGTGAAAGTGTGCAGGTAGCTCCACTTCTATTTACAAATGTTCAATCAATTTCGTCAGACGATATTCGAAGCCTACTATGGTATAATGCTTAATGGGAGATTGTTAGTTATTTGTTAAATATATATATATATATATATATATATATATATAATATATATATATATATATATATATATATAATATATATATATATATATATATATATATATATATATATATATATATATATATATATATATATATATATATATATATATATATATATATATATATAGTATATATAATATATATATTATATCTATATATATTTATATATATATATATATAGTATATATATATATATATATATATATATATATATATATATATATATATATATATATAATATATTTTTTCCTTCCGAGGCCTCCATCAAGCTTCACAGTGGTTCAGTACTGCATATACTGTTCAGTAATAGTGGATCAGATATCTCGACTCCAACCTCTCGTAACTCTAGAAGGACTTCAGTAATCGAGCTAATATTTGTACCATTTGGGAAGAGGCAGCCAGGGAATAGGTGGGGATATTTACAGTCCATTTGCTCTAGCCCTTTATGAGTTACAGAGGTTGGGGTTCACGTGTCCTGGCCTACCTAGAATGGATGGACTATAGGGTAAAGCATGATCTCTTTGATGTAGAATATAATGTACCCGAATGATGTGACCCTATAGAGATTTTTGAATTGAATTGAAAATTTTTGAATTAAACAGTTTGTCTTTGGAACACCTCTTCATAATAATATCTAATACTTTATACGCTTCGCTTTGTAATACGCACAGTCAGTTAAAAAAAAAAATCCGTGGACCCCTTAAGGGGAGATTTCCACTTGAGGGATTTTTTTCTTGACTCCTTTCTCCCAAATGC
>CM064571.1:16489084-16494084 GCA_032716605.1 Paralithodes platypus
TATATACAGTATATCCCGTTAATAGACGTTTATTGGATAATATGTTACAAATTCGACCTCGTTTGATAGTACCAATTCCAGTGATTTAGGGATCTGGTCCAGTGACTGAGGCTATGTACAGTAACTCCACCACTATACTAACACTCTTATTGGATAACTCTAGGCTATGTACAGTAACTCCACCACTATACTAACACTCTTATTGGATAACTCTAGGCTATGTACAGTAACTCCACCACTATACTAACACTCTTATTGGATAACTCTAGGCTATGTACAGTAACTCCACCACTATACTAACACTCTTATTGGTAACTCTAGGCTATGTACAGTAACTCCACTATACTAACACTCTTATTGGATAACTCTAGGCTATGTACAGTAACTCCACCACTATACTAACACTCTTATTGGATAACTCTAGACGATTTTCTTGAGTTCAGACAAAATTCCTCAAGTCAATACGTTATATTTTTTATATAAGAGTTAAGGGGGGTCACCGTTTTTTTTTTTATCTTTTTCTCCTTTTCTCTCTTTCCCTGGCTTGTATCCATGCGGCCCCATTCGGCCAACTGTTTTAAGACGTTCATCCCCATCCAGGTGTCGATTTATTCCTGGCGAGCGATAGCGAGCCAGCATTGTATGGAGAGAGAAATCCGGCTTCACCGCAGACATTTTTCTATCGAAAAATTTACAAATTTAGCTTGCTGTCAACACAAAATATATATATGCTGGCTCGCTACCGCTCGCCAGGAAAATATTGACATCTGGATGGGGGTAAACGTCTTAAAACAGTAAGCTGAATGGGGCCGAATGGATTCAAGCCAAAGAGAGAGGGAGAGAAAGAGAAAAAAGCGAGGTGGGCTCCCTTAATATGGTATCCCCACCTTTCGCCATTCGCCTCGCCATAAAATTCCTTAGATAAGTATGATTTTCAACATCGTTCCTAACACCAATAACACCCCAAATGAAATTAATGAAAGCATGTGATTCTCCCAGGATTCGAACCCAGGATACCTCCTACAGAACCTACACGCTCTAACCATTACACCATCAAGACAGATATAAGTACAGCACATGACCACGATTGATCCGTTTAATTTTTGATATAATAATTAATATATTGTCCTAAATTCCCTACATAATTATCATATCCAAAGTCAATATATGAAATTTTGGATATACTAATTAATATATTGTTCCCACCTTTCTCCATGTACCCTAGCCATAAAATTCTCTAGATAGGAATTATATCCAAAATTACTTCACTCAATGGGTTACATTTTAGATATAATAATTAATATATTGTCCTCAACTTTCCCCACGTACCCTTGTCATATATAAATCCCCAGATAAGTATTATATCTATATGAAGAATCTGCCAGCACGTGCATTCATCCGTATTGTCATTTCTCTCGATCATAACCTTAAGATAACCTCGGGAGACACTGTAAATTATTATATTTCCTCAGGTCAGAATTTCCTATTTGTGCACTGAGACAGATAAATAGATAGATAGATAGCTAAATAGAAAGATAACTGGATAGATGGATATACTGGGAGATATATAGATAGATAGATAGATAGATAGATAGAAAAATAGATATAGATAGATAGATAAATGGCGAAATAGAGAGATAACTGGATAGATGGATATACTGGGAGATAGATAGATATAGATAGATAGATAAATGGCGAAATAGAGAGATAACTGGATTGATGGATACATTGATAGATAGATAGATGGTTAAATGCATAGATAAATAAATAGAAGGCGAAATAGAAAAATAGATAGATAAATGGCTAAATAGAAAGATAGATAGATAGATGGCTAAATAAAGATAGCTATATAGATGAGTAAATAGAAAGATTCATATAGATAGATTGCTAAGTAAATAGATAGGTAGATAGATAGATAGATACTTAATTATGTATTTCATAAAAGCTTATATGGTAACTTTTTGCATATGTACAGTGGCTAAAATGTTATCCTACCGCAAGATGGGTTCATTATTTTTAACATACAATATTCGTGGCATCTATGTCATTCTCCATCATGCTTTTTATATATTATACTCTGAAAGTAGTAGACTTGGGTTCGCTAGCCATGAACAGATCTTTGGACATATTCAACAAGTTTTTCTCAGATATTTTTAGGGATTACTGATGATTATATAAGCAAACCTGATTCTCTGACAATTCATAAAATGATTAAATGCCATTAGTCCTGCAAGGTGACATGCCTTATGGTTACTCTCCCAGTATCTTAACTTCATTATTTTCTGAATTGCTTAATGAAAGCCTATTGCAAATTGTTCCAATGGGATAATACATTTCTTAATACAAAACCACAATTCTGATTCATAAAAACTCATGCAATAACTTTGGAATAGTTTACTAAACACATTACAGCTAAAACTAGAGCATTTCTGCAAACGGCAATTGAATTCGTTATAAAACATATTCCTACATCTTATTATGTCTCTGTCATTATTTAAATTGCAATCTATCACAAAGCAAATATATCTACATTCTTGTACAGCTTTTAACTTACTTCTGTAAAACTAAATATTCGGATACGTTACATTAACTTGTTTGTACTTACAGACGGACTAACTTGGCTTAATTTCAATATCAATTGACCTTTGCTTCATTTTCAGTTATATTCAACAATTCCTGTAGGCCTGATGAAGAACGAGAAAGCAGAACCAAGTAATCAGCACAAGCAATTATACCTGTATTGCTAGATCTGTTACCCAACTTGCAGTCTGCACTACTCTCAGATACTTTGTCAACCAAGTCATTAATGTAAATATTAAAAATAATTATTGACAGAATACCACCTTGTCTCACTTCATTTTTAATTTTCCAAGGATCTAATAGTGCACCTGTGAGCTTAGTAGCTATACATTGGCTCCTATGTAAGATACGGACGAGCTTAACTAATGCCGAAATAAATGTTATGCTGTATGATCATGATGTGTCTATAACATTATTGTGTCTTAGCTTATTTTATAGTTACTTTCTATATACAGAACATTTGCTTTAGTTTCTTATCAAGGCAGATAGCTCGTCACCTTCCACTCTTCTAATTCCCTTTTCAATTCTATACTGTTATTCAGTCTAACCTCTGATGAAAACAATTCTTCTCTTCTCTCAATCCCATCCCCACCCACAACCCCAAAATATCATTAGAAAAATTAATTCAGTTTACATTTGCACCCCAAGTCTAAAATATCATTAGGGAAATAAATCCAGTGTGCATTCTTCCTCCTCATGTTTCTTCTTGCTCCGGAATATCATAACCTATTAACCCTTAAAACCGGTATCACACGAGAGCTTTTATATTCACCATTGCATGATCAACATTTTTCTGGCAACATTTCTGGAATATTTTACACTGGTATCGGAAACTAGACTGATGGTAGATGAATTTAGGTGACCGAAATGTTTTGTATGTTGACCTCATAAGCTGCCAGACCAGTGTTGAGGACAAATGTTGAGGGAAAAAGCGCTCGTGTGATACCGGCTTTACTCCCCCCTCCCTCCTCCTCCCTTCACCCTCAGTCTGATAACAGGTGAGCAGCGGCGGTGGTGGTGGTGGTGTTGGTGGAGAGGCGACCGTCCCACCTTGAATTATGACCGGTGTCTCCCCTAGTTATCAATTAACAATTATCAGCGGTGGTAATTCAGGGCCTCAGGTGTCAGGAGGAAGGAGGGAAGGAGGAGGAGATTACTATACGGGATTAACCGCTGGATTACAGTTGGATTTAGTTCTCTTGGTTGGGGACACGTAGCGGGTCGGTCTTGGACAGTGTGGTTTGTAGGGGTTGTACAAAGGAGTACAAAGGAAATCAAGCAACAACAGGTCTAGTGACCCCTCTAGGCTGCTTGTCCTCCAAAACACTGAGGGTCAAGTGTCCAAACAGTGGTTTAGAGTGGGTAGGGAAAAATTGGAAATGGAACTACTGCCCTGGAACTAATGTCCGTGGCAGGATTAGGAAGTTAGTAGGGGACAGATGGGTTAGTAACATAACCCAGTTATAAGTGATCTTTCGTATATCTGGGAAAAAGAGAGTAACGTCTTAGTAATATATAATCGCAGTAATCCTTGATGAATCTGGGTGAGTGGATAGAATGTTTATAGAAGTACTGAACGATATGAATATGATAGAAAGTTTGTGGATTGCTGACTTTATAAACATTTACCACTTCATAACCTACTACTTTATAAACATTTACCACTTCATAACCTACTACTTTATAAACATTTACCACTTCATAACCTACTACTTTATAAACATTTACCACTTCATAACCTACTACTTTATAAACATTTACCACTTCATAACCTACTACTTTATAAACATTTACCACTTCATAACCTACTACTTTATAAACATTTACCACTTCATAACCTACTACTTTAAACATTTACCACTTCATAACCTACTACTTTATAAACATTTACCACTTCATAACCTACTACTTTATAAACATTTACCACTTCATAACCTACTACTTTATAAACATTTACCACTTCATCACCTACTACTTTATAAACATTTACCACTTCATAACCTACTACTTTATAAACATTTACCACTTCATAACCTACTACTTTATAAAC
This sequence comes from Paralithodes platypus, assembly GCA_032716605.1. Taxonomy (NCBI): domain Eukaryota; kingdom Metazoa; phylum Arthropoda; class Malacostraca; order Decapoda; family Lithodidae; genus Paralithodes; species Paralithodes platypus. The sequence goes on from CM064571.1 coordinate 16,493,715, forward strand.
AAACCAGTGATAGACATTTAAAGTACTTCTCCCTGTGCATGGCATGGTAACTATATCTTACAGTTCTTCTGGGTGTGATGTCTAGAGTTCGAATCCCGGGAGGACCATTTGCTTTAATTAATTTATTCAAGTGCATTGGGATTTGTAACGAAAGATTAATTTTAAGAATGGGGTGTTCCTTAATTATGTAAAAGCTAATCTTAAATGTTCAAACAACTTGATCACAATTATAATTTAGCCGGAAAATTCGACATTGTAGAATTTGTGAATTACAATGCATTAGTTACTCCAAAACTGCAGAACAGATGGAATGAGCGAGACAACTTGGACTTTGGATTCCATCGTGAGGTTACCGACTCCTCTTATGAAT
>CM064571.1:16496584-16501584 GCA_032716605.1 Paralithodes platypus
CGGTACAGGAGGGGTTGAATCACTGCAAAATTGAATAGTAATAAACGGATCAAGTTCTTAAGGGGGAGGTTTTTAGTTTGTTTCCTACTCCTCCAGCAATCTTTAAATGTCACCCCCTTGAACCCCTTCCAAGATAATTTGTACATTTTTCGGTTATTCTTATATTACAGGCTCGCTATCGCTCGCCAGGATAAAATCGACACCTAAATGGCACGAAAGGTCTTAAAATTGACAGAATGGGGCGGAAATTCTTCAAATCACCAAACTAATGGGCAAACGTCTTAAAATCTCAAAAGCAATGGGGCTAGACATGAGGGAGAAAGGGGTCAAGAAAAAAGTCCCTCAAGTGGATATCTCCCCTTAATACAATTCTTCACACACTTCCATCTAAATATTAACGGGAGACTAAAATTCAGCAGCATTTCATGAGTTGGGTTTAATTCGTGCATGTTTTGTTTAAAGTTTGTAGGTGAAATATTTGTCGTTTTTGTTTTTTTCTCTTTCCACTCGACCGATAGCAAAATATATGTTTAGGCCTATATTAAAACAATATATATATATATATATATATATATATATATATATATATATATATATATATATATTACATTGGGCATATATATTGTATATATTCATTTATATATCAGTTACACATAACTTCCAAAAACGTCTGTTCAGGGGTACCCATGTAACCTACATACTTTCTCCCTCCAAATGTTGTAAGCCAATTTTCATATTATTATTTTTCTACCCATCCATTATTTTATTTTTTTTCATGTTTCCAGATATTATTATATTTATTAAATGTTAACAACTAACCTTTCAACATTTATGGATTTCTAGTACTATTCAATTATAAAGCTTCTCCCTATTAGCAATTTATCTTAGGTTTATGAAGCACTTTATTGATCAACTGTTTTGCAAATCATTAACCCCTTCTGTGCCGGCCATGTCTGTTTAATCATATTCTAGCTCATTCAGATGATTTGGTGCAGTTTAAGAAGGATCTGCGGTAGTAAAAATAGTTAAGTAAGATCATTCGAAGGCTGTTAATTACTAGAGGCCATTATTAAGCTGAATAAAATAGTCGAATAATAGCCAGTGTAAAGTTACAAGGACCACACCGGTACTAAAAGGGTTAACATGATTCTAATACGTCTCTAGGTGTATCTTAGATGACACTTACAAGCATAGTTAAGGACAACCATTTTTGGACAATTTTTGGAGGTACATTTATGATACAAAACCGCACTGCATGTTCCACAAACCAACCAATTACAGGGATTCATTATAATCACCGTCTTGTTTATATTAAGGGGGGTGGGGGTCACCTGCTTTTGTTCTCTCCTTTTCTCCCTCTCTCTGGGTTGTATCCATTCGGCCCCATTCAGCCTACTGTTTTAAGACATTTATTCCCATCCAGGTGTCGATTTTTTCTTGGCGAGCGACAGCGAGCCAGTAATTGTATGAAGAAATCCGGCTTCGCCGGAGAAATTTTTCTATCGAAAAATGTACAAATTTAGCCTGCTGTCAAAAACATATTTAAAATTATACTGACTCGCTACCGCTCGCCAGGAAAACAAGCGACACCTGGATGGGGAGAAACGTCTTAGAACGGTAGGCTGAATGGGACCGAATGTATACAAGCCAGAGAAAGAGAGAAAAAAAGCAGGTCACCCCCCCTTAATACGAGTTCATCAAGTATTTATGACAACGACTGTACCATCACCTGCATATTTTTTATTCATCTCGTCTAATGTTTGCATTTGTAATGAAAGGGTTAAGTATAAAACATATAGACAGGCTTATCAATTGAAATTAAAACGCCTGTAAATCTGGATGATCAACTAGTTAGTCGCTATTATAATTATTATCAGGCAAATTTAGAAAAATAGGAATAGGAAATACAATATGAGTAAAAACAATAGGAAAATATACAATTAAAAGTATAATTGGAAATGAAGGACTAATTTGAATTGCGAACATATTGGAGATTTTTTGGAAAATTACATTTGCAAAATAATTTTAATGGAATTTGTTTTCATATATTTTTATAATAATGGAGTTGCAAGAGCAACAATATATATATATATACTGTATACAGTATATAACGTTACATAAATTAAAGCATGAACGAAAAGCTTCAAGAAATAGAAATACAAGATATAAGGCAAAATCAACAATACGTACTGTATTTTGATATCATAAATATAACTGTTCCCTTCCACCCCTACTTCCTGCTCTCTCTCTCTCTCTCTCTCTCTCTCTCTCTCTCTCTCTCTCTCTCTCTCTCTCTCGTACATACAGTTACACAAATACACACACTCAATATTTCCTTCATCCTATGATTAAAACTACTTTAAACTTCGTGTCCAGGCATTTTGACTCCAACGTCCCTTGAATTTGGCTGTCACTCTTATGGATTTGGGGAGACACTCGTTACAGGCAACCTGCCTTTTTTCTCCTTCATACATAAAACAAAAACACACGCACCTATACAAACACTCACACATAGACTTTAGCACACACACACACACACACACACACACACACACACAACCAGACAAACACACACACACACACATTCCATAACACACACACACACACACACTCCAATGCACCCGATCACTGGAACATTACGGTCAAAATTCAATCAACAAGTAATTCGAACATCCGGTTGAAGCCCCCCAGAAAACATTACCAGCCCGGTTCAGTTCAGTTCAGTTCGGTTCGGTTCGGTTCGAGAGAGAGAGAGAGAGAGAGGACTATCGGAAGGGTGCTCTTGGACGGTATCATGTGCGGGACTTGGGGAGAGGTAGGGGGGGGGGGGGGGGGCCCCGCAGGTCACTGGAAACACGCCCGATATTAAGGGGAGGCTATTTTTCTGGGCCCTTTTCTGTCTCATTTTTAGCCCCATCAAGTTATCTACATAATATATAACTGATGGGGCTAACACAGTATATTATATACTATACACAGTATATTATACTGTATATATATATATATATATATATATATATATATATATATATATATATATATATATATATATATATATATATATATATATTATACCTGTATATAGCCACATTTTAAAATTTTCAAAAATGTCATCAACTAAATGACTTTACAATAAGTACTAGTTTTACTACATCCAATCTGTTATACCATAATTATATACCCACTTTGAAGCTTTGATGTATATCGGTAGATACTGTAATAACATTGGCAAACCCTCCCTGGTAGGCTAGACTGTATCTGATATAATAATACTAGCACAGATAATCAGACAAGTTCGGCTAATAAGACAACCGCATCCCTGTACCCCCTAATATGCGCGGTTAAGGGGAGATGGGCCGCTTTTTCTGGCCCCCTTCTCCCTCGTGTTTAATCTCATTGGGTTTTAGATTTTAAGACATGTGACTCATTAGTTTGGGAATTGTATGACTTTATACCCCATTTCTTTGTCATTATTAAGACCTTTTGTGCCATTTTAGGTGTCGTTTTTTTTTCCTGGCGAGCGATAGCGAGCCTGTAATTTAAAAGTAATCGGGCTTCGGCCGGGACATTTTTCTACCAAAAAATGTGCAAACTTATCTTGAAGGCGGTTCTAAGGGGTGTTTTTTTTACAGCTTGATGGAGGTCTAGGGAGGAAACTAAAACAATATAAAAAGACAAAACATTAATTAAATAAATATGCCCATACCCCCTTAATTGAATCTGGCCCTGGCATGTATTATTATTATTATTATTATTATTATTATTAGGTGACGGGGTGCGAGCTCTGAGGTACAGTCGCGCTAATAAGTCATCTCCCCGGGTGCGAGCTCTGAGGTACAGTCGCGCTAATAAGTCATGTCCCCGGGTGCGAGCTCTGAGGTACAGTCGCGCTAATAAGTCATGTCCCAGCTGTCATTACGTTTGGCTTGCTCTGTGCTGTATTAATGTCTGTCAGATGTTGAATTGGGTGGGTAAGTGTAGGACCATGTTTATATATTTCACTCGATAGGAAGAAATGAAGCTTAATTATTGCTGATACCAATTATCGATCAGAAAACATACTTGGTGCCGAGACATCACTTATTGACCCCTTCTGTACCGGCGATGTTTGTGTTTGTGTTGGGGATGGGTAATGGTCTCTGGTAGACTGAAGAAAGCCAAGCGCTTGTGAATCCTCGAAGGAGGAGAACGAGCGCTATATAAGTAACCGGAAGATTATTATTATTATTATTATTAAGTTATTCTAGCTATATTTAGAAGATTTCGTGCAGTTTAAGAAGGATCTGTGGTGGTAAAATGGGTTAAGTGAGATAGTTTGCAGCCTGAAAATTGCTGGAGGTCCTTTATAAAGTGAATGAAACAGTTTAATTGCTGGAGGTCCTTTATAAAGTGAATGAAACAGTTTAATAGTAGCCAGGATATAGTTTAAAAGACGTCGCCGGTACAGAAGGGGTTAAGGGAAGACTGACCGTTTGTTTGGTCTATTAATTCATTTATTCATATATTTGTTTAGTTTCCTCCCTAGACCTCCATCAAGCTTAGAAAAACACCCCCTAGACCCCCCTTCAAGATAAATTTGTAAATTTTTCGGTAGACAAATGTCCCGGCCGAAGGCCGATTCCTCTTAAAATTGCAGCCTCGCTATCACTCGCCAGGAAATAATCGACACCTAAATGGCACGAAAGGTCTGAAAATTAACAACGAAATGGGGCGAAAGGTGTTAAAATCGCCAAACTAATGAGCCGAACGTCTTATAATCTCAAAACTAGTGAGGCTAAACATTAGGGAGAAGGGGGTCCAGAAAAACGGTCTGCCTCCCCTCAACACGATTGGAACCTGCAACACAACAACACGGCAGGTTATATGTGTGCACAACTAATGGGGGTTAAGCATGAGGGAGAAAGGGTGGTCCACAAACTTAACCACTGAAGGGAAAATCGGCCCTTAAGGGGGGTCACCGGCTTTCTTTATCTTTCTCTCGTTTTCTCTCTTTCCCTGGC
>CM064571.1:16504084-16567679 GCA_032716605.1 Paralithodes platypus
GGTGGTGGATGTAATTGCGGTGGTTGTGGTAGTGGTGTTTGTTATTATAGTGGTGGTAATTGTAGTTGTATTGGGGGTGGTAGAACTTTAGTGATTGTGGTGGTAGTTGTAGTGGTATCAGGAGTGGTAGTGGCTGTGGTGGTGGTTGTATCGGTATTGTATGAAGTACTGATGATAATAGTGGATGCATCGAAAAGTTTAGTGGTAGCAGTGGTTGTGGTTTGGTGGAAGTAGAAACGGCAGTCTTAGTTGAAATATATGGCATTCTTGTGATATTAACTGTCGTGTGTCTGTTAATAATTGTAATAATATCGAAAGCTGCATATGACGACGATACTCAATGATGCAATAATAGGCTTGTAGGAACCAGGATCCACACATGTATTCATTTATTTTTTTAGTTTCCTCCCTAGACCTCCATCAAGCTTAGAAAAACACCCCCTAGACCCCCCTTCAAGATAAATGTGTACATTTTTCGGTAGGAACGCTAGGTGAGGGCTGGTCGTATCCAGAGTGAGGTTTGGCATCCTCTACCCAACCTTAGCAGTTTCTGCCTGTCTCTTTTACTGTCCTACTTTTCCTTCTGGGGGCAGGGGGCTAGGAATCCTCCTCCCCTTGAAAAAATAACCTACTAGACGAGACAGAATAAGGGGCGAGGGAATGCGAAAGTGGTCCTGGACCCTAAGAATTGAAACTTTATATATTGCTTCTGTTCGAGTTCATGTCTCGAGTCGGCCACCCCCAGCTATGGGGTATGTGTCTGAATACATACATACATATACATACATACAGTATACATACATACATACATATCCTACATATATACAATTATACATACATGAACGTTAAACGGTGACAGTATCATTGTGTTTGTTTGTGTGTTGTGTGTGTGTGAGGGAGAGTGAGTGAGTGAGTGACTGAGAGAGTGTGTGAGTGAGTGAGTGAGTGTGTGTGTTGTTGTTGTTGTTGTTGTTGGTGTATGTGTGTGTGTGTGTGAGAGAGAGAGAGAGAGTGTGTGTGTGTGTGTGTTGTTGTTGTTGTTGTTGTTGGTGGTGGTGGTGTGTGTGTGTGTGTGAAAGAGAGAGAGAGAGAGTGTGTGTGTGTGTGTGTGAAAGAGAGAGAGAGAGAGTGTGTGTGTGTGTGTGTGTGTTTTGCTGTTGCACATGGTGTACTTATACAGGTATATGTGTTTGATATTGGTATTATATAACTGAGACTAGTGCAAGTGCTAGGAGATACAATACTAGTGCAAGTGCTAGGAGATACAATACTAGTGCAAGTGCTAGGAGATACAATACTAGTGCAAGTGCTAGGAGATACAATACTAGTGCAAGTGCTAGGAGATACAATACTAGTGCAAGTGCTAGGAGATACAATACTAGTGCAAGTGCTAGGAGATACAATACTAGTGCAAGTGCTAGGAGATACAATACTAGTGCAAGTGCTAGGAGATACAATACTAGTGCAAGTGCTAGGAGACACAATACTAGTGCAAGTGCTAGGAGATACAATACTAGTGCAAGTGCTAGGAGATACAATACTAGTGCAAGTGCTAGGAGATACAATACTAGTGCAAGTGCTAGGAGATACAATACTAGTGCAAGTGCTAGGAGATACAATACTAGTGCAAGTGCTAGGAGATACAATACTAGTGCAAGTGCTAGGAGATACAATACTAGTGCAAGTGCTAGGAGATACAATACTAGTGCAAGTGCTAGGAGATACAATACTAGTGCAAGTGCTAGGAGATACAATACTAGTGCAAGTGCTAGGAGATACAATACTAGTGCAAGTGCTAGGAGATACAATACTAGTGCAAGTGCTAGGAGATACAATACTAGTGCAAGTGCTAGGAGATACAATACTAGTGCAAGTGCTAGGAGATACAATACTAGTGCAAGTGCTAGGAGATACAATACATCCCTTTTCATTTTAGTTTGGCTAAAAGGAAACGATTTCATTCAGCCTAGAAAAGAGCTATATCTCATAATCAAGAATTGAAAATTACCTTTAGTAATCCTGTTACTTCAGTGATGCTCTTTTTCTTTCTGACAAGCACAAATAATGTTAAGCTTTGCAGTTAAGATTATTTTTACTTTTTTCCCTAGAACTTTATCAAGCTTAAACAAAATGTTCGAGCTAAAGTTGTACATTCTTTGGTAGATAAATGTCCCGGTGGAGGGCTGGTTCCTCGTAATTCACACGCTAGCTATCGTTCGCCAGGAAAAAATTGACACGTACATGGCACGGAAAGTCATATTATTGACAGGGAAATGGGGCGAAAGATCTTAAAATCGACAAACTAATGGGTCAAATCTTTTAAAAACTCAAAACTAATGGGACTAAACATGAGGGAGAGGGGTTTCTCCCCATACAAATACGTGTGAATATCTCCCCTTAAGTATATCAAACCAAATTTGAGCGAACCTTATAACCCAGCCTAACCCAACATAACAGGAAGGTAGAGTTGATGGAAAGGTGAAGTGGACTAAGAGGTAATATTGACAAGGTAGTAGAGTGTGTGTATTGGTATTTTGTCTTAGTGTGTTCATTGTTTTCTGTTGTGTTGTCCCTATTCTGGCTCTGTCTTGAGCCAGAAAAAAAGGAAAAGGGAAAAAGAAAAGAAAAGAAAAACATGAAAAGTGTGGATTGGGCCTGAGTATATAGATAGATAGATAGATAGATAGTAGAGTTGACAGAGCAGTAGAGATTAGAAAGTTAATATTGACAGGTAAATTTGACAGAAGTAGAGTTGACAAAGGGATAACATTTGACAAAGAAGTAAAGTTGACAAGAGGTAATGTTGACAGGTAAATTTGACACAGGTAGAGTTGACAGATAAAATTTGACAAAGAAGTAGATTTGACAGAGGTAATGTTGACAGGTAAATTTGACACGGGTAGAGTTGACAGATAAAATTTGACAAAGAAGTAGAGTTGACAAAGAGTTTGAGTTGACAAAGAGTTTGAGTTGACAAAGAGGTAGAGTTACAGAAGTATATTTGGCAAAGAGGTAGAGTTAGTTGACTCGGAAGTCAAATTAACAGAGAAAGAGTTGCTAAAGAGAGGTAAAGTTGACACAGAGACAGAAACCATAGATTTAACAGAAGTAGAGTTGACAGAGGCAATATTGACAGAGCAGTAGAAGTAGAATTGACACAGAGGCAGAGACCATAGAGTTGACAGGAGTAGAGTTGAAAGAGTTGATATTGACAGTGCAGCAGAATTGGCAAAAGGGCTGATTGAACGAAGTCCAGTGATAAACAGTGGAGGCCTGCTACGAGACCCTGTGTGAGTGAGGTGGCTGTAGGAGTGGTATTATGACAGTGAGGGAACATCCAGACAGACAGACAGACAGACAGGTGTGTTGACAGAGATAAGTATAGTTGACACAGAAGTAGAGTTGACAAAGAGGCAGAGTTGACACATAGGTAGAATGAACAGGACATCATAGTTGACAGCAGCATAGTTGATAGAGTTGACAGAAAAGTTAAGTTGAAGTTGAGAAGCTAAATCGACGAAGGGAGAATTGACAATTAAGGGGACAGTGGCTGTTTATTTGGTCTACTAATTAATTTATTCATATATATATTTTTTTAGTTTCCTCCCTGGACCTCCATCAAGCTTAAAAAAACACCCCCTAGACCCCCCTTCAAGATAGATTTGTAATTTTTTCGGTAGAAAAATGTCCCTGCCAAAGGCAGGTTCCTCCTAAAGGTACAGGCTCGCTCTCGCTCGCCAGGAGAAAATCGACACCTAAATGGCACGAAGTGTCCTAATATTGACACAGAAATGGGGTGAAAGGTCATAAAATCCCCAAACTAATGGAACCAACGTCTTAAAATCTCAAAACTAGTGGGGCTAAACATCAGGGAGAAGGGGGTCCAGAAAAGCGGTCTGTCTCCCCTTAAAAGTCGAACAATTGTCAGGGCGGTAAACAGTGGTATGGTTGACAGTCTGAGTAGAGTTATAAATGATAGAGTAAACAGTGCAGTAGAGTTGTTAGAGTTGATAGAGATAGAGTAAACCGGGCAGTAGAGTTGTTAGAGTTGATAGAGATAGAGTAAACCGGGCAATAGAGTTGTTAGAGTTGATAGAGATAGAGTAAACCGGGCAGTAGAGTTGTTAGAGTTGATAGAGATAGAGTAAACAGTGCAGTAGAGTTGTTAGAGTTGATAGAGATAGAGTAAACCGGGCAATAGAGTTGTTAGAGTTGATAGAGATAGAGTAAACCGGGCAGTAGAGTTGTTAGAGTTGATAGAGATAGAGTAAACAGTGCAGTAGAGTTGTTAGAGTTGATAGAGATAGAGTAAACCGGGCAGTAGAGTTGTTAGAGTTGATAGAGATAGAGTAAACCGGGCAGTAGAGTTGTTAGAGTTGATAGAGATAGAGTAAACCGGGCAGTAGAGTTGTTAGAGTTGATAGAGATAGAGTAAACCGGGGTAGAATAAACAGGACAAATGCGTTAAGGGGAGACATCCACTTGAGGGATTTTTTTCTTGACTCCTTCCTCCCTCATGATTAGCCCCATTGTGTTTCTAATTTTAATACATTCGCCCCATTATTTTGACGATTTTAAGAACTTTCAACCCATTTCTGTCAACTTTAAGACCTTTCGTGCCATTTAGGTGTCGATTTTATCCTGGCGAGCGATAGCGAGCCTGTAATTTAAGAGGAATCGGCCTTCGGCCTGGACATTTTTCTACCGAAAAATGTACACATTTATCTTGAAAGGGGGTCTAGGGGGTGTAATTTTAAGATTGATGGAAGTCTAGGGAACTAACTAAAAACCTCCCCATAACAGCGGCATATTTGATAGAGAGATAGAGTTGGCAGAAAAGTTGAAAGTGAGCAGGTAAAATCGACACAGGCAGAAATGACAAAGTCGTAAAATTGGCAGGGCGTAGAGTTGACAGTGGTATAATTGACAATCCATATAGAGTTGACATAGATATAGTTGACAAAATTAGAGTTGATAGAGATAGAGTCAACAGGGCAGTAGAGTTGACAAAATAAGTGATTGAACTAAGCCCAGCGGTACACAGGAGTTGAGGCGGACGGGACCCGACGTAAGCGAGGTGACTGTAGGAGTGTTATTATGACAGTGAGGGAACATCCAGACATCCAGACAGACAGGACAGGTGTGTTTGGCGGGGCTGTCAACTGAGACGGGGAGGGGCGGGGACATGGTGGGTGTGGGTGGGTGGGGCGGGGAGAGAGAAGCTTGGAGGAGGGGCGAAGTGTGGGTGGAGGAAATTGAGTGAGGTTTAAGGGGGGATGGTTCACTTTTTGGTCGATTTTTTCATTCATTTATTTATTTATATATACATTTATTTATTGTTTCCTCCCTAGACCTCCATCAAACTGAAAAAATAACATCCATCTAGATTAATTTGTACATTTTTCGGTAGAACAATGTCCCGGCCAAAGGCCGCTTCTTCCTTAATTACACGCTCACTATCGTTCGTCAGGAAAAAAATCGACACCTAAATAGCACGAAAGGTCTTAATATTGACAAAGAAATGGGGCAAAAGGTCTTAAAATCGACAAACTAATGGGGCAAACATCGTAAAATCTGAAAACTAATGGGGCTAAACGTGAGAGAGAAGGGGGTCTAGAAAAACGACCCATCTCCCCTTAATTGTGGGAAGATGGGGTGGAGGGGAGTGGTAGCTAGAGTATTTGTGGTGATAGGTATGAGTGTGTGAGTGTTGGGGAAGGGGAGGAGTGGGGCTTGGTTGGGAGAGGGAGGGAGGGAGAGGTGGGTGTGGGTAGGGGAGGAAAAGGGGTGGGGTCTGAGTGGGGAAAGATATCTAGGTGTGGGGCAGCAAAGAAGAGTGGGTTCTAAGTGTGGGTAGGGAAGGGAGAAAGATGTGGGTGTAAGGCAGCAAAGGTAGTAAACAGGGAAGGGGGTAGAGAGGGAAGGGAGAGGGATGTGGGTGTGGGGGAGGGAAGGTAGTAAGCAGGGGTGGGGATAGATAGGGCAGGGAGAGGGGCGGGTAAGGGGTGTGGGAGAGGTGAGAGATGGGCGGGGTAGGGTGGAGTGGACTAAATGTGGTGGTGGTGTAGTATAGGTGGAGTGAAGCAGGTTGACACAACATAATATTATGTAAATGTGTCCGGGAGTCCAGGTGAGCTAGCCCCCGCCCCCACCTGGCTGCCCCGCCCCGCCCTCCGCCCACCAGAGGCCCCGCCCCCCCAGCCGCCTGGACCAGTAAGGCTAGGGGTGTCGGGTCACGTGACAGGGGTGGTGGTGACCTGCAGTGTGGTTGTGTTGCAGGTTCAGTGCGCCACCCGTCGCTGCCACGCCCGCACACGCCCACGCCCGCGGCGCCTCCAGTGGGCGGCCAGGGCACCAAAGGGGGCGGCCTCCCCCCCATCATGCCGCGACCCACCCGCGAGAGTTACGGTGACCAGAAGCCGCCGTACTCGTATATTTCATTGACAGCCATGGCCATCTGGGGCAGTGGAGAGAAGATGTGTACACTGGCAGATATCTACAAGTTCATCATGGATAACTTTCCGTACTATCGCAAGAACACTCAGCGGTGGCAGAACTCTCTGAGGCACAACCTTTCCTTCAACGACTGTTTCATCAAGATCCCACGGCGACCAGACAGGCCTGGCAAGGGGGCCTACTGGACGATGCATCCTTCAGCCATGAACATGTTTGAGAATGGTAGCTTCCTCAGACGCCGCAAGAGGTTCAGGATTCCCAAGACGGACAAACAGACGCCTCAGCAGGGAGCCCAGGGGACCCAAGAAAGCCAGGGCCCGATACTGAGCTTAGGACAAGCCCAACCAATCCAGGATCTACCCATAGTGCCCACCGCTTTCAAACCCGGTGTGGAGCTCCCTCTACTTCACACCACCATGCAGGATATTCTAATACCACCACCACCCCTGCTGTACCCTAGACCACTATTGTACCCTCCACCCTTACTGTACCCTTGGCCTGGACCTTTGTTACCCTCACTGTACCTACCGCCGCCTATGGTACACCCACCACCGCCGCCCGTGTCTTCAGCCTCCATACCGCCCAGACCCATCAAACCTACGCCCGTGCTAGCTAGACCCCGCCCGCTCCACCTACACCTAGACCCAGCCCTCGCATCCATCACCTAGCAGTGCTTCCGGTAGTGTCGGAACTTATTATTATTGTGTATTAACGTCTAGCAATACTTATAATACACTTATCATCTTTCATTCACTTACAATGCTCATCAGATCAACCCTTTATTGTGTATTATCGTCTAGCAATACTTATAATACACTTATCATCTTTCATTCACTTACAATGCTCATCAGATCAACCCTTTATTGTGTATTATCGTCTAGCAATACTTATATACACTTATCATCTTTCATTCACTTACAATGCTCATCAGATCAACCCTTTATTCATCTTGTTTCGTCACCTAGGAGAATTTTGGGCAGCGTTTGAACTTATCATTATTAACTGTTATAATCGGTCATTACTTTTATACATATAACATCTGTGAACACCTGCCATTCCTTACAAACACATATATTTTTAATTTATAACTTCTCCACATTTCGGTAACTTGAAGCGCTTCGGGTAGTGTCGAATCCTATTATTATTATACTGTCCCCATCAATAACTACTTATATACAGTTATCCACTAGCATGCACTTACAATTACATACAATTATTATATGTCGCTACTTGCCATCATTTTGTCATCACATAAAATCATCATAATTTGTCAAGTAGCAGTGACTTGAGTATTATCATCACGTATGTACCGGCGACGTCTATTTAATTCTGTTCTTGGTATATTTAGACTATTTGTGCTGTTTAAGAAGGATCTGGGGTAGTAAACACGGCCAAGTGAGATAGTTCGAAGCCTGTTGATCGTTACAGACCCTTTTTAAACTGCACAAAATCGTCTAAACATATCTACAATAAAATAAAATAGACGTCGCCCGGTATAGAAGGGGTTAATAGTTACAAGTCTCATCTGCATACATTTACATAATATTATCACTGGCAATCATCACATTTCTTTAAGGGGATATGGGCCGCTTTGTCAGACCCCCCTTCTCCCTCATGTTTAGCCCCATTAGTTTTCAGATGCTAAGATTTTTGCCCCATTAGTTAGTCGATTTTAAACCATTCGCCCCATTTCGTCGTCAATATTTAGACCTTTCGTGCTATTTGGGTGTCGATTTTTTTCCCTGGCGAACGACAGTGAGCCTGTAATGTTGGTAGAACCGGCCTTCGGCCGGGAAATTTGTCTACCAAAAATTTTACAAATTAATCTAGAAGGGGGATCTAATGGATGTTTTGTTTTAAATTTGATGGAGGTCTAGGGAGGAAACTAGATAAATAATGAATACATGCAAAAATTATGGAGGTCTAGGGAGGAAACTAGAAAAATAATGAATACATGCAAAAATGATGGAGGTCTAGGGAGGAAACTAGAAAAATAATGAATACATGCAAAAATCGGCCAAAAAGTTAACCATCTCCCCTTAATTACCCTTTTCAGTACCTAGGGATGTCTTTCGTTATAGTTCAGCTATATTTAGAAGATCGTATGCGGCTTAGGAAGGATCCGGGGTAGTTAAACGGGTTAATTAGGAAGGATCCGGGGTAGTTAAACGGGTTAATCGAGAGAGCCTGTACCATTTTAATTGCTACAAGTCCTTCCTAAGCTGAATAAAATCATCTGACAGTTGCCAGACTATCATGAAAAAGGGACGTCACCGGTACTGAAGGGGTTAAGGGGGGTGACCTGCTTTTTGTTATTTCTGTCCTTTTCTCTCTTTCTCTGGCTCATATCCATTCGGCCCCATTCAGGCAACTATTTTAAGACGTTTATCCCCATCTAGGTGTCGATTTCTTCCTGGCGAGCGATAGCGAGCCAGCATTATATGAAGAAATCCGGCTTCGCCGGAGATTTTTTTTTATCGAAAAATATACAAATTTAGCCTGCTGTCAAACAAAAATAAAAAATATGCTGGCTCGCTACCGCTCACCAGTAAAAAATTGACACCTGGATGGGGATAAACGTCTTAAAACAGTAGGCTGAATGGGGCCAAATGGATACAAGCCAGAGAAAGATAGAAAAGGACAGAACAAAAACAGGTCACCCCCCTTAACCCGTACTCTACCAGGGACGTCCTTTTCATCATATGCTGGGCAACTATTAGACGATTATATTCAGCTTAGGAAGGACCCCTAGCCATAAATAAGGCTTCAAACTATCTCAACCAACCCTTTTTAACGACCACAGATCCTTCCTAAGCTGCATAATATCGTCTAAATATAGCTAGAATACAATATAACACACGTCACTGGTACTCAAAGGGTTAACAGAGTTCTGAGTAGGCGAATTGGTCTCAAGGGGAGATTTCCACTAGAGTTTTTTTTTGGGGGACCCCTTTCTCCCTCATGCTTAGCCCCATTGTTTTTGAGATTTTAAGACGTTCGTCCCCGTAGTTTGGCGATTTTAAGAACTTTCGCCCCATTTCTATCAATGTTAAGACTTTTCGTGCAAATTAGGTGTCGATTTTTTCCTGGCGAGCGACAGCGAGCCTGTAATTTAAGAGGAACCGGCCTTCGGCCGAGAAATTTTTTTATCGAAAAATTTACACATTTGTCTAGGAGGTGTAATATTAAGCTTGATGGAGATATACTGTAAGGAACAAACTAGAAACCTCCCCTTAAATAGTCGTAGAATTACCCGTCTCACCACTTATTATTATATGACATACATAATTATCTTGTAAACAATCACTGTATTTCGTTAAGGGGGGTCACAGGCTTGTCTTATCTTTATCTCCTTTTCTCTCTTTCCCTGGCTTGTATCCATTCGGCCCCATTCAGCCAACTGTTTTAAGACGTTTATCCCCATCCAGGTGTCGAATTTTTCCTGGCGAGCGATAGCGAGCCAGCGTTGTATGGAGAAATCCGGCTTCGCCGGAGAAATTTGTCTATCATAAAATGTACAAATTTAGCTTGCTGTCAAAACAAAAATATAAATATGCTGGCTCACTACCGCTCGCCAGGAAAATATTGACACCTGGATGGGGGTAAACGTCTTAAAACAGTAGGCTGAATGGGGCCGAATGGATACAAGCCAAAGAGAGAGGGAGAGAAAGATAAAAAAAAAGCGAGGTGGGCTCCCTTAATGTTGTTCTTAGGTATTAGTATTAACAAGAGTCATGTTACCACTTTTCATTCATTTACAATCATCACTTAACCCATTGGGATTTATGACGCGTTTTCACAATTTATCCGGGCTACCATTAGAAGATTATATTTAGATTAGGAAGGGATTAGGAAGTCAGAGGATTCATTGAGACAGTCTTTACCCCTTAAAATCCCACAAATCCTTCCTAAGGTGTATAAAATCGTCTAATGGTAGCCAAAATATACTGCCACAATGCGTCATGATCGTCAAAGGGTTAATAACGTTCTGGGTAGCGTGGTCACCTATTATTATCCATTGCAAACATAATATTTCGTCTCATACAATTACATACCGTTATAGTTTATTCGCCGTAAGTAGGCGAGAAATCATTAACTCTATCCGCTGTAACTCAAAAAGGGCTGGAGCAAATTGGCTGTAAATTTTCACATCTATTCTTTGCCTGACTCGTCCCAAATGGTAGAAATATGAGCTCGATTACTCCAGTCGTTTTTTGAGTTACAGAGGTTAGAGGTCATGATTTATCGCCTACTTACAGCGAATAAACTATAGCGTCTATCATTTCTCACGTGCACCAGAAGTCACCAATAGACAACGTTCTTATGTATACTTTTGGTGCATCTATCTATCTATCTATCTATATGCTCAGGCATATATTTTTTTTGTACATACTATTCCTTATACATATTATACACTATTAATTAAAATATTGTACAATTATCATCTCTCTTCACTGACACCATCATACAATTGTCATATATTCTCACATATAATAACCTTCTCACCGCTTACAATTATAATGTTGTGCCACCTTTAACTGCTTTGGCATATCCTTATCACTGATCAGCACTAAACTATCAGCAACCATCATTTAATAATTTCATACTGTGTTACCTATCAGAGTTCTGGATAGTTTTATATCACCTGTCATCACCCAACTCATCACATGCTACAATAGTCATCACTCATATCTATCTAGCAGACGTCTTGGTAGTCCTATGTCATCACTAACTCATCACATTCTTCAACAAGTCATCACTCTTCACTATCTAGCATTCTTATGTCACATATCATCACTCAACTCACCCCATTCTTCAACAACAGTCATCACTCTTCTCGATCTACCAGAGTTCTTGGTAGTTATATGTCTCCGTTCATCACTCAACTCATCACAACAATAGTCATCACTCTTCTCTATCTAGCAGAGTTCTTGGTACCGTAGTCTATTGTCACCTGTCATCACTAACTCACCACATTCCTCAACAAGTCATCACTCTTCTCTATCAACAGTCATCACTCTTCTCTATCAACAGTCATCACTCTTCTCTATCTAGCAGAGTTCTTGGTAGTCTATTGTCACCTGTCATCACTCAACTCACCACATTCCTCAACAACAGTCATAACTGTTCACTATCTAACGGAGTATTGGTTAGTGTCATCACCTATTACTACTTACAATTATCATCATTTTCTGTTACTTATCGGGGTTGGGGGTAGTCTCATCACCTATCAATACAAGCAATCATCACTTTTATATCTTACAGTCATCACCCACACACTTAATCTAATTTATTCATTTCACTCCCAACACCAAACACCCCCCAATGAAATTAATTAAAACATGTGATCTTCCCGGGATTCGAACCTGGGTTACTACACACAGATCATAAACACTCTAACCATTACACCATCAAGACAGATTATTTGCCATAGCATTGCTTAGAATTTTCTTATAGTAATATTTGAGAAAAAAAAACAAAAAAATCGTCACCTATGTGTGTGAATTTGTGCTTTGTTTTTGTGTGTTCATTGTTTTCTGTTGTGTTGTCCCAATTAGGGCTCTGTCTTAAGTCGGCCACTCCCAGAAAATAAAAAAAATAGGAAAAGTGTGGCATGGGCCTGAGTACATACATACATACATACATACATACATACATACATACATACATCATAGCTCAGGGTAAGCTCATCACTAATTATTTGCAATCATCATTTTCATCTCGTAATTTCATCACAGACAGTCATATATAACAAATTATTGGCCATATCATTACTTAAAGGGGAGATAGTCGCTTTTTCTGGACCCCCTTCCCCTTCAGGTTTAGCATATTAGTTTTGAGATTTTAAGACGTTCGTTCCATTAGTTTGGCGATTTTGAGACCTTTCGCCCTATTTTTCTGTCAATATTAAGGGGAGATCTCCACTTAAGTTTTTTTTTCTTGACCCCTTTCTCCCTCATGTTTAGCCCCATTGCTTTTGATATTATAAAAAGTTTGCCCCATTAGTTTAGCGATTTTAAGAACTTTCACCCCATATTAAGACCTTTCGTGCAATTCAGGTGTCGATTTTATCCTGGCGAGCGATAGCGAGCCTGTAGTTTAAGAGGAATCGGCCTTCGGCAGGGACATTTTTCTAACAAAAAATGTACAAATTTATCTTGAAAGGTGCTCAAGGGGGTGCAATTTTAAGCTTGATAGAGGTCTAGGGAACAAACTAAATACCTCCCCTTAAGACCTTTCGTGCTACTTAGGGGTCGATTTCTTCCTGGCGAGCGATAGCGAGCCGCCGTAAAAAATTTCTACGGAAAAATGTAAAATTTTATCTTGAAAGGGGGTCTATTTTTTTTTTTTTTTTTAAATGCTTGATGGAGGTCTAGCGAGAAAACTAAAAACTAAATAAATACATACATACATAGACCACAAACCATGCACTATCCCTTTTTAGCTTATCATCTATCATCACTGGCAATAATTAATGTTTCATCTCCCAGTATAGCATCTGGGAGTAGTTTCCTTACCTATCATTACTATAAAGTATCAGTATTATCGTTTGCAGTCATAATTCCCCCATAATTATAGCATATGTTTGAATAATGTCTTCCTCTAACACTACTTAACGTAATCACTTATGCTAACTTACAATCATGATGAGTTTGTACCCTATTAGCACCAGGATAACACGTATTACTTATCATTACTATTACTACTCATCACTTCTAGCACCAACACACGTATTACTTATCATTACTATTACTATTCATCACTTCTAGCACCAAAACACTTATTACTTATTATTATTATTAGCATTCATCACTTCTAGCACCAACACACTTATTACTTATTATTACTATTACTATTCATCACTTCTAGCACCAACACACTTATTACTTATCATTACTATTAGCATTCATCACTTCTAGCACCAACACACTTATTACTTATTATTACTATTACTATTCATCACTTCTAGCACCAACACACTTATTACTTATTATTACTATTATCACTCATCACTTCTAGCACCAACACACTTATTACTTATTATTACTATTACTATTCATCACTTCTAGCACCAACACACTTATTACTTATTATTACTATTACTATTCATCACTTCTAGCACCAAAACACTTATTACTTATCATTACTATTACTACTCATCACTTCTAGCACCAAAACACTTATTACTTATCATTACTATTACTACTCATCACTTCTAGCCCCCTCAATCACCACCTGTCACCACCCATCAGCGTTTTGGGTTGTGGTGATGTAGACTTCTGTACCTTGCAATCATCACTTATAACACCAGATAAATTGTCATCATTAGTATTAGCCCTCATCACTTCTAGCCCCCTTAATCATCACCCATCAGCGTTTTGGGTTGTGGTGATGTAGCCTTCTGTAACTTGCATTCATCACTTATAACTCATCATTTGTATAAGCCCTCATCACTTATAGCCCTTTCAATCACCACCCATCAGTGTTTTGGGTTGTTGTGATGTAGCCTTCTGTACCTTGCCATCATCACTGTTCAGGGGTATCATCACCACCACCTTTCCTTCATTCTTAAGGGGGGTCACCGTTTTTTTTTTTTTTTTAGTTTCTCATTCCCTGGCTTGTATCCATTCGGCCCCATTCAGCCAACTGTTTTAAGACGTTTATCCCCATCCAAGTGTCGATTTCTTCCTGGCGAGCGATAGCGAGCCAGCATTGTATGGAGAAATCCGGCATCGCCGGAGAAATTTTTCTATCGAAAAATTTACAAATTTATCTTGCTGTCAAAAATATATATATATATATGCTGGCTCGCTACCGCTCGCCAGGAAAATATTGACACCTGGATGGGGGTAAACGTCTTAAAACAGTAGGCTGAATGGGGCCGAATGGATAAAACCCAAAGAGAGAGGGAGAGAAAGAGAAAAAAAAAGCAAGGTGGGCTCCCTTAATTTGAAACACCGTGAAGTAACCATAGATACCCAATATTCCCCTTTCTCTATAAGTTGCACCACTACCACCATTATTACCATATGAATCACTACTACTTAATGTCAACACCTTCACCACCACCATCACCACCATGTAATTACTATTCTCTATAATTTGCACCACTAGTACTGTATCTATAATTTGCACCACTATTCTCTATAATTTGCACCACTATTACTGTATCTATAATTTGCACCACTATTCTCTATAATTTGCACCACTATTACTGTATCTATAATTTGCACCACTATTCTCTATAATTTGCACCACTATTACTGTATCTATAATTTGCACCACTATTCTCTATAATTTGCACCACTATTACTGTATCTATAATTTGCACCACTATTCTCTATAATTTGCACCACTATTACTGTATCTATAATTTGCACCACTATTCTCTATAATTTGCACCACTATTACTGTATCTATAATTTGCACCACTATTCTCTATAATTTGCACCACTATTACTGTATCTATAATTTGCACCACTATTCTCTATAATTTGCACCACTATTACTGTATCTATAATTTGCACCACTATTACTGTATCAATAATTTGCACCACTACCACCACTATTACCATATGAATCACTACTACTTAATTTCAACACCTTCACTACCACCATCATCACCACCATGCAATTCCTATTCTTTATAATTTGCACCACTATTATCTATAAGTTGCACCACTACCACCTCTATTACCATCACTACTACTTAAATTCAACACCTTCACCACCATCAACACCAACATCATCACCACCATGCAATTCCTATTTTCTATAATTTACACCACTATTCTCTATAATTTACACCACTATTCTCTATAATTTACACCACTATTCTCTATAATTTGCACCACTATTCTCTATAATTTGCACCACTATTCTCTATAATTTGCACCACTATTCTCTATAATTTGCACCACTATTCTCTATAATTTGCACCACTATTCTCTATAATTTGCACCACTACCACCATTATTGCCATATAAATCACTACTACTTAATGTCAACACCTTCACCACCACCATCATCACCACCACCATTACCACCACCACCATTCACTTCCTATTCTCTACCCTCACCACCAATACTAGTGCATCTTAAGGGGAGACAGACCGTTTTTCTCGACACCCTTCTCCCTCATGTTTAGCCCCATTAGTTTTGAGATTTTAATCCGTTGGTTCCATTAGTTTGGGGATTTTATGACGTTTCACCCCATTTCTTTGTCAATATTAGTACCCTTCGTGCCATTTAGGTGTCGATTTTTCCTGGCGAGCGATAGCGAACCGGTAATTTTAGGAGGAATCGACCTTTGGCCGGGACATTTTTCTACCGAAAAACTTACAAATCTATCTTGAAGGGGGGTCTAGGGGGTGTTTTTCTAAGCTTGATGGAGGTCTAGGGAGGAAACTAAAAAAATATATGAATAAATGAATCACTAGACCAAACAAACGGCCACTGTCCCCTTAACCCTTTCAAGACCCTATATCGCATTTCTTTGTGTTGTGTTCTGGGTATCATTAGACGATTGTGCTCGGTTATGGAAGGAGTAAAGCCTGTGTCCGGCGTCCCTCTGACTCCCACATGTCCTTCCTAGGCTAAATAAAATCGCCTACTAATAGTCAGCATAAAATGAAAACACGCTTCCTCGTACGTCGAATGGATTGACCCCTTCTGTACCAGCGAAGTCTGTTTAACCCCTTGAAGCTCTGACGCGTTTTAGCAGTTTATTTTGGCTATCGTTAGACGATTTTATACAGTTTAGGAAGGACCTGTGGGTATTAAAAGGGTACAGACTCTCTCAATCAACCCTCTGACTTCCATATACCCTTTCTAATCTGAATAAAATTGTCTAATAATTACCAGCAAACAAAAAAGAAATGCGTGTTGGAGCTTGAAAGGGTTAATTGTATTTCAAGCTATATTTAGAGGGTTGTGTGCGGTTGGTTCAGGAGGGATCTGTGCTAGTTAAAAAGGGTTAATTGAGATAGTCTGTAGCCTTTTAATTGGTACCCGTCTGTCCTAAGCTGAATAAAATCGTCAAATAATGTCCGGAATATATAATGAAAGAAAACGAAACATCTTAAAACACCAACATACAGTAATGACTGCCTTAAGGGGAGATTTCCACTTGAGGGAGTTTTTTCTTGACTCCTTTCTCCCTCATGTTTAGCCCCATTGCTTTTCGAATTATACGACGTTCGCCCCATTATTTTGATGATTTTAAGAACTTTCAACCAATTCCTGTCAATTTTAAGACCTTTCGTGCAATTTAGGTGTCGATTTTATCCTGGCGAGCGATAGCGAGCCTGTAATTTAAGAGGAACCGGCTTTCAGCCGGGAAATTTTTCTACCGAAAAATGTACAAATTTATCTTGAAAGGGGCTCAAGGGGGTGTAATCTTAAGCTTGATGGATATCTAGAGACCAAACTAAAAACCTCCCCTCAACCTTTTGCAGACATATTTGACAACAATCACAAACCCCAATTATCACAACCATACATAACTATACTCGGTTTCATTTGACAACAATCACAAACCCCAATTATCACAACCATACATGACTATACTCGGTTTCGTTTCAGCTGACGGTAAATTGAATTCCTTAGTAACTTATTGCTCGATAGTTAACCCTTTGAGTACCAGCGACGTGTGTTATATATTATGCAAACTAGATTTAGACGAGTTTATGCATCTTAGGAAGGATCTGTGGTATAGTTAAGATAGTTGTTCGAGATAGTTTGAAGTCTGATCATTGCTAGAGGTACTTCCTAAGCTGAATGAAATCGTTTAATAATAACCAGAATCTAACAGAATGGACGTCACCGGTACAATAGGGGTTAACGGGAAAATGGGAAACTAACATGTGTCTTCATCATATGGGAAACTAACATGTGTCTTCATCATATAAATACCAAGCTTTCATTATTAACATATTTAACTACAAAATCATCACAATACGTACGAACCCAAGAGGAAGTCATGCCAATTTACCATAATCTGGAAAGAAAGAGGGTATATTATTTACATCTATAACAATATCACTATAGGTAGCGCCAACGAACTTGACAATAATCTTGACCCCTTAACTTCTCATAACTCAACATTTATGAAAGTAATCGAACTGAAATTTATATCATTTGGGAAGAGCCCACCAGGAAATAGGCGTGGGAATTTACAGTCAGTTTGCTCTAGACCCTTTTGAGTTATGAGAAGTTAAGGGGTCAAGATAATTGTCATGTTCGTTGGCGCTACCTATACTACTTTGAGGATTGTATGACCTTTCACCCCATGTCTTTGTCAATATTAGTACCCTTCGTGCCATTTAGGTGTCGATTTTTCCTGGCGAGCGACAGCGAGCCGGTAATTTTAGGAGGAATCGACCTTTGGCCGGGGCACTACTTTTCATCATAATCGCTTTCTCCTAACTTACAATAATCCTAATAACTACAAACATTATAATAATCACCACAATATTATCGTTTCAGTGAAGTGTAGATAGGCAGTGCATCATATCTGGGAGACTGTTCTACAAAGATGAACGATATATGTGAAAAGAACTAAATCACGAAACCTATAGAACAAGTGTACATAGAACTGGTGTTATATAGTGGTTGTGTAAAGTGAATTGTTTAAGGGGACCGACCTGCTTTTTCTCTCTGGGTCTTATCCATTCGGCCCCATTCAGCCTACTGTTTTAAGACGTTTCTCCCGATTCAAGTACCTATTTTTTCCTGGCGAGCGAAAGCGAGCCATCATTGTATAGAGGAATCCGGCTTCGCCGGACACATTTTTCTACCGAAAAATGTGTAAATAAAGTCAGCTGTCTAAAACATAATCCAAAATATGCTGGCTCGCTATCGCTCGCCAGGTGTAAATCGACACCTGGATGAGGATAAACGTTTGAATGGGGTCGAATGGCTACTACCGAGAAGAAATAAAAGCGGGTCGGTGTACTTAATTATAAGAGACGTATAATATTAATTGGTATCACCGAATGTGTTACTTATAGTGCTTGTTAACCCCTTCAGTACGGTGATACCTTATAGTGCTTGTTAACCCCTTCAGTACGGTGATACCTTTTCACTTGCGATTCTGGATGAAGTTAAACCATTGTATGCAGTTTCAGAAGAACCTATTACATTATTCTGAGGGTTAACGGAGATTGTATTTACCCATTTGAGTCTTAGAGGTAGATTATATGCTTACAGAAAATCGTCTAATGGTAACCAGATTATGATGAAAATTACGTCATAGTGTTGTAGGGGATAAAATGACGTCATAGTGTTGAAGGGGATAAAATGACGTCATAGTGTTGTAGGGGATAAAATGACGTCATAGTGTTGAAGGGGATAAAATGACGTCATAGTGTTGTAGGGGATAAAATGACGTCATAGTGTTGGAGGGGATAAAATGACGTCATAGTGTTGTAGGGGATAAAATGACGTCATAGTGTTGTAGGGGATAAAATGACGTCATAGTGTTGAAGGGGATAAAATGACGTCATAGTGTTGTAGGGGATAAAATGACGTCATAGTGTTGTAGGGGATAAAATGACGTCATAGTGTTGGAAGGGATAAAATGACGTCATAGTGTTGAAGGGGATAAAATGACGTCATAGTGTTGTAGGGGATAAAATGACGTCATAGTGTTGGAGGGGATAAAATGACGTCATAGTGTTGTAGGGGATAAAATGACGTCATAGTGTTGAAGGGGATAAAATGACGTCATAGTGTTGAAGGGGATAAAATGACGTCATAGTGTTGTAGGGGATAAAATGACGTCATAGTGTTGAAGGGGATAAAATGACGTCATAGTGTTGTAGGGGATAAAATGACGTCATAGTGTTGAAGGGGATAAAATGACGTCATAGTGTTGTAGGGGATAAAATGACGTCATAGTGTTGTAGGGGATAAAATGACGTCATAGTGTTGAAGGGGATAAAATGACGTCATAGTGTTGTAGGGGATAAAATGACGTCATAGTGTTGAAGGGGATAAAATTACGTCATAGTGTTGTAGGGGATAAAATACACCGATTGTGAAACTACAGTCATTATCACTGGAATTACATTATTGTTTGTTTTTATTTTCGAAATGAAATAATACTCTCTTGATAATTGCCATAGAAATAATATTGAAACACTCACTCGTATATGTGAATGAATTATATATCTACTGTATATATATATGTCTGGTAACAATTACACGCATTAAGGGGAGGTTTTTAGTTTGTTTCCTATTCCTCCAGCAATCTAAAAATGTCACCCCCTTGACCCCCTTTCAAGATAAATTTGTACATTTTTCGGTAGAAAAATTTCCCGGCCAAAGGCCGGTTACTCTTAAATTACAGGCTCGCTAACGCTCGCCAGGATAAAATCGACACCTAAATGGCACGAAAGGTCTTAAAATTGACAGAATGGTGCGTAAATTCTTAAAATCGCCAAACTAATAGGGCGAACGTCTTAAAATCTCAAAAGCAATGGGGCTAGACATGAGGGAGAAAGGGGTCAAGAAAAAAGTCCCTCAAGTGGAAATCTCCCCTTAACTGCCCTTCGTGAAAACCAAAGTGAAAACAAAATGAAAACATAAAATTAAACCAATTCTCGGTATGTAAATTGATGTTAAGGGGAGGCAGACCCTTTTTCTGGACCCCCTTCTCCCTAATGTTTAGCCCCACTAGTTTTGACATTATAAGATGTTCGGCCCATTAGTTTGGCGATTTTAACACCTTTCGCCCCATTTCGTTGTCAATTTTAAGACCTTTCGTGCCATTTATGTGACGATTTTTTCCTGGCGAGCGATAGCGAGCCTGCAATTTTAAGAGGATCCGGCCTTCGGCGGGGACATTTTTCTACCGAAAAATTTACAAATTCATCTTGAAGGTGGGTCTAGGGGGTGTTTTTCTAAGCTTGATGGAGGTCTAGGGAGGAAACTAACAAAATATATATATATATATGAATACATGAATTAATAGACCAAACAAACGGTCTGCCTCCCCTTAACTCTTTCAGTACAGGTGATGTCCTTTTGATCAATGCTGGCAACTATTAGAGTATATCATTCAGTTTAAGAAGGACCTCTAGTAATTAAAACACCTCTAACACTCTCTCATGGCCCTCTTTAAACTCTTAAGAAGGACCTCTAGTAATTAAAACACCTCTAACACTCTCTCATGGCCCTCTTTAAACTCTTAAGGACCTCTAGTAATTAAAACACCTCTAACACTCTCTCATGGCCCTCTTTAAACTCTTAAGAAGGACCTCTAGTAATTAAAACACCTCTAACTCTCTCTCATGGCCCTCTTTAAACTCTTAAGAAGGACCTCTAGTAATTAAAACACCTCTAACTCTCTCTCTCATTGCCCTCTTTAAACTCTTAAGAAGGACCTCTAGTAATTAAAACACCTCTAACTCTCTCTCATGGCCCTCTTTAAACTCTTAAGAAGGACCTCTAGTAATTAAAACACCTCTAACTCTCTCTCTCATGGCCCTCTTTAAACTCTTAAGAAGGACCTCTAGTAATTAAAACACCTCTAACTCTCTCTCATTGCCCTCTTTAAACTCTTAAGAAGGACCTCTAGTAATTAAAACACCTCTAACTCTCTCTCTCATGGTCCTCTTTAAACTCTTAAGAAGGACCTCTAGTAATTAAAACACCTCTAACACTCTCTCATGGCCCTCTTTAAACTCTTAAGAAGGACCTCTAGTAATTAAAACACCTCTAACTCTCTCTCTCATGGTCCTCTTTAAACTCTTAAGAAGGACCTCTAGTAATTAAAACACCTCTAACTCTCTCTCTCATGGCCTTCTTTAAACTCTTAAGAAGGACCTCTAGTAATTAAAACACCTCTAACTCTCTCTCATGGCCCTCTTTAAACTCTTAAGAAGGACCTCTAGTAATTAAAACACCTCTAACTCTCTCTCTCATGGCCCTCTTTAAACTCTTAAGAAGGACCTCTAGTAATTAAAACACCTCTAACTCTTTCTCATGGCCCTCTTTAAACTCTTAAGAAGGACCTCTAGTAATTAAAACACCTCTAACTCTCTCTCATGGCCCTCTTTAAACTCTTAAGAAGGACCTCAAGTAATTAAAACACCTCTAACTCTCTCTCTCTCATGGCCCTCTTTAAACTCTTAAGAAGGACCTCTAGTAATTAAAACACCTCTAACTCTCTCTCTCATGGCCTTCTTTAAATCTTAAGAAGGACCTCTAGTGATTAAAACACCTCTAACACTCTCTCATGGCCCTCTTTAAACTCTTAAGAAGGACTCTAGTAATTAAAAGACCTCTAACACTCTCTCATGAACCTCTTTAAACTCTTAAGAAGGACTCTAGTAATTAAAACACCTCTAACTCTCTCTCTCATGGCCCTCTTTAAACTCTTAAGAAGGACCTCTAGTAATTAAAACACCTCTAACACTCTCTCATGGCCCTCTTTAAACTCTTAAGAAGGACCTCTAGTGATTAAAACACCTCTAACTCTCTCTCTCATGGCCCTCTTTATACTCTTAAGAAGGACCTCTAGTAATTAAAACACCTCTAACACTCTCTCTCATGGCCCTCTTTAAACTCTTAAGAAGGACTCTAGTGATTAAAACACCTCTAACACTCTCTCATGGCCCTCTTTAAACTCTTAAGAAGGACCTCTAGTAATTAAAACACCTCTAACTCTCTCTGCCATGGCCCTCTTTAAACTCTTAAGAAGGACTCTAGTAATTAAAACACCTCTAACTCTCTCTCTCTCATGGCCCTCTTTAAACTCTTAAGAAGGACCTCTAGTAATTAAAACACCTCTAACTCTCTCTCTCATGGCCTTCTTTAAACTCTTAAGAAGGACCTCTAGTAATTAAAACACCTCTAACTCTCTCATGGCCTTCTTTAAACTCTTAAGAAGGACCTCTAGTAATTAAAACACCTCTAACACTCTCTCATGGCCCTCTTTAAACTCTTAAGAAGGACCTCTAGTAATTAAAACACCTCTAACACTCTCTCATGGCCCTCTTTAAACTCTTAAGAAGGACCTCTAGTAATTAAAACACCTCTAACACTCTCTCATGGCCCTCTTTAAACTCTTAAGAAGGACCTCTAGTAATTAAAACACCTCTAACTCTCTCTCTCTCATGGCCCTCTTTAAACTCTTAAGAAGGACTTCTAGTAATTAAAACACCTCTAACTCTCTCTCTCATGAACCTCTTTAAACTCTTAAGAAGGACCTCTAGTGATTAAAACACCTCTAACACTCTCTCATGGCCCTCTTTAAACTCTTAAGAAGGACTTATAGTAATTAAAACACCTCTAACACTCTCTCTCATGGCCCTCTTTAAACTCTTAAGAAGGACTTCTAGTAATTAAAACACCTCTAACACTCTCTCATGGCCCTCTTTAAACTCTTAAGAAGGACCTCTAGTGATTAAAACACCTCTAACTTTCTCTCTCTCATGGCCCTCTTTAAACTCTTAAGAAGGACTTCTAGTAATTAAAACACCTCTAACTCTCTCTCATGGCCCTCTTTAAACTCTTAAGAAGGACCTCTAGTAATTAAAACACCTCTAACTCTCTCTCATGGCCCTCTTTAAACTCTTAAGAAGGACCTCTAGTAATTAAAACACCTCTAACACTCTCTCATGG
This sequence comes from Paralithodes platypus, assembly GCA_032716605.1. Classification (NCBI taxonomy): domain Eukaryota; kingdom Metazoa; phylum Arthropoda; class Malacostraca; order Decapoda; family Lithodidae; genus Paralithodes; species Paralithodes platypus. The sequence goes on from CM064571.1 coordinate 16,527,170, forward strand.
CCCTCTTTAAACTCTTAAGAAGGACCTCTAGTAATTAAAACACCTCTAACACTCTGTCATGGCCCTCTTTAAACTTTTAAGAAGGACCTCTAGTAATTAAAACACCTCTAACTCTCTCTCATGGCCCTCTTTAAACTCTTAAGAAGGACCTCTAGTAATTAAAACACCTCTAACACTCTGTCATGGCCCTCTTTAAACTCTTAAGAAGGACCTCTAGTAATTAAAACACCTCTAACACTCTCTCATGGCCCTCTTTAAACTCTTAAGAAGGACCTCTAGTAATTAAAACACCTCTAACTCTCTCTCTCATGGCCCTCTTTAAACTCTTAAGAAGGACCTCTAGTAATTAAAACACCTCTAACTCTCTCTCTCATGGCCCTCTTTAAACTCCCGCAGGTTGTTCATAATAAGCTGCATACAATCGTATAAACATAGCTGCTGAAACCAATACAAGTTCCGTCACCGGCACCGTAAGAGTTAAGGGGGTGACCTGCTTTTGGTTATTTCTGTCCTTCTCTCTTTCTCTGGCTTGTATCCATTCGGCCCCATTCAGCCAACTATTTTAAGACGTTTATCCTCATCTACTGTAGGTGTCATTTTCTTCCTGGCGAGCGATAGCGAGCCAGCATTATATGAAGAAATCCGGCTTCGACGGAGAAATTTTTCTATCGAAAAATTTACAAATTTAGCCTGCTGTCTAACAAAAATTAAAAATATGCTGGCTCGCTACCGCTCACCAGTAAGAAATTGACACCTGGATGGGGATAAACGTCTTAAAACAGTACGCTGAATGGGGCCAAATGGATACAAGCCAGAGAAAGATAGAAAAGGACAGAGCAAAAACAGGTCACCCCCCTTAACCCCTTCCGTACCGGCGACGTCTTTTTAGCTTTATTCTGGCTATATTTAGACGATATTATGAAGCTTAGGAAGGATAATGGTAGCTGAAACGATTAAATGAGGTAATCTGTAGCTTTTGAATGGTTAGACATCATTCCTAAGCTGAAGGAAATGGTCTAATAGTTGCCAGAATATAATGACAAGTACATCACCGGTACAGAAAGGGTTAAACATAATGGTCTATGTGCTAAAGTGAAGCAAAGTCCTGAAAACAGTTATGTGAAATTGATGTACAGTCGCGCTAATAAGTCATATCTCGGCACCATGTATGTTTTGATCAATAATTGATATCAGCAATATCTAAGCTTCATTTCTTCATATCGAGTAAAATATACAAACATGTTCATACACTTACCCACCCTATTCAACATCTGACAGACATTAATACAGCCCAGAGCAAGCCAAGCGTAATGACAGCTGGGACATGATTTATCAGCGCGACTGTACATAGGGTTATTTCTACATTCAGTTTCAGTTCATTAAGGAAACTAAAACGTGCAGTGAGAAATATCCCATACGAATGTGTGAGAAATGTATACTGTATATTCTATGCTTATTAATAATGTTGTTAGCATTTCCATGAGTTGCATTCGTTCAAAATTGATAGCAAATATTCCCATTTGAAAAACCTTTTATGCAGATTAGTTCAAAGTTGTAGGAAGCAATGAATGCAACATAAACCTTCTATTTGTTTAGATTACCAAAATGTGAAAATAATTTCATATTTTATTAAACTAAACCAATAGAAGTGAAGGGTATAAAACTACATAGCACTTCTGTATTGTGATGTATTATTATATTGTGTATTCTGGTTACCACTACACGATTTTATTAAGGGGAGATGGGTATTTTGTCTATATTCCATTCTCCCTCATGTTTTGCCCCATTAGTTATCAGATTTTAAGATGTTTGCCCCTTTAGTTTGACGATTTTAAGACCTTTCGCCCCATATATATGTTAATATTAAGACCTGTCGTGCTATTTAGGTGTCGATTTAGGTGTCGTCAATGGGACGAAAGTGGTAAAATAGCCCAACTCATGGTCGGAACGCCTTCAAATCTTAAAACTAATGGGGCTAAACATGAGGGAGAAGGGGGTCAAGAAAAACCCTCTTCCTCCCCTTAAATCAGAATGGAGTGAGCTTTGGTCGAACTTTAGAACTAAAGTGGAAATAATAGGTGATCACGGACACCAAATTGATGCCCATTAGAGGGGATTAAGGGGGTGACCTGCTTTTTGTTATTTCTGTCCTGTTCTCTCTTTCTCTGGCTTGTATCCATTCGGCCCCATTCAGTCAACTATTTTAAGACGTTTATCCCCATCTAGGTGTCGATTTCTTTCTGGCGAGCGATAGCGAGCCAGCATTATATGAAGAAATCCGGCTTCGCCGGAGAAATTTTTCTATCGAAAAATGTACAAATTTAGCCTGCTGTCAAACAAAAATAAAAATATGCTGGCTCGCTACCGCTCACCAGTAAAAAATTGACACCTGGATGGGGATAAACGTCTTAAAACAGTAGGCTGAAAGGGGCCAAATGGATACAAGCCAGAGAAAGATAGAAAAGGACAGAACAAAAACAGGTCACCCCCTTAAGCAATGTAAATATACTACTTGGAACTTACGCTTTATTGTATTTCAGTTTTGCTACAGTTTAGAACATATTTTTTAAACTACAATAGACGTTTTTCGTTCAGTTAAATCCCACCTGTTGTTATCAATAATTCGTGATCACTCTTTTATGCCAAACATATTACAAGAAAACACAAATGCAGCGGATTGTCTCTGAATCATATTATTCTATCATAACACATTAAAACTTTTTCCAGTATTCGATGACGTCTTATCACTACATAACAGTAGACGATTGTAGCCTACTCAGTTATCGAAAGACCTCTATAGGAATCAATGAGGACAAAATCTCAATAACCCTCATATTCCCAAAATTCCTTCATACACTGAAGAAAATCGTCTAATAACAGCCACACTATATTGAAAGAATGCGCCATGTTATATAAAAAGGGTTTACTTGGAAATTAAGATGCTTCTAAACATAATTCTTGAAGATGATACCTATTAATCTATTTGTTATTAATTTCACCACACCACCAAACACCTCCAATGAAATTACTGAAAGCATATATGTGATCCACCGGGATTCGAACCTATTAACTGAGAAATTGCTGCAAAGGCCTATTTTACAAAATGTTCAAGGTATTCAATCAACTTTAACTTTAATGGGGGTCACCGGCATTTTCGTTTTAGGGGGTTTATTTTTAAAAGCTTGATGGAGGTCTAGGGAGGAAAAAAAATGATTGGCACATTTATATAGCCACCCCCCTCAACACTGTAATTGAAATACAATATTGAGTTGGATTAAGGGGAGGTCACCGTTTTTTTTTTTTATCTTTCTAATTTTTTCTCTCTTTCCCTGGCTTGTATCCAGTCGGCCCCATTCAGCCAACTGTTTTAAGACGTTTATCCCCATCCAGGTGTCGATTTCTTCCTGGCGAGCGATAGCGAGCCAGCATTGTATGGAGAAATCCGACTTCGTCGGAGACATTTTTCTATCGAAAAATGTACAAATTTAGCTTGCTGTCAAAAAAACAAAACAAAATATATATATATATACCTGTATATATAATATATATATATCTATATATGTATATATATATATATATATATATATATATATATATATATATATATACATATATATATATATATACATATATATATACCAGCCGCTTCAGAGATGGAGCTGCTTCGAGCCATGATGGATGCTTCACATGCCTCACTCCCCAGACTGGAACAAGACCTCACGGGCTTCACCGTGTTGAGCGGTAGAATGTACAGGCTCTCAGCCTATGCCCGAGAGGGAGTAGTTGGAATATAGAAAAAAAAAAAAAAAAAAAAAAAAAAAAAAAATATATATATATATATATATATATATATATATATATATATATATATATATATATATATATATATATATATATATATATATATATATATATATATATATATATATATATATATGTATATATGCTGGCTCGCTACCGCTCGCCAGGAAAATATTGACACCTGGATGGGGGTAAACGTCTTAAAACAGTAGGCTGAATGGGGCCGAATGGATACACGCCAAAGAGAGAGGGAAAGCAAGAGAAAAAAAGCGAAGTGGGGTCCCTTAAAAATATTTAGGATGTTACAAGTTGCATATACCGTGTAATGGATGTTACAAGTTGCATATACTGTGTAATGGTAACTGCAATGTAATATTTAGGATGTTACAAGTTGCATATACCGTGTAATGGATGTTACAAGTTGCATATACCGTGTAATGGCAACTGCAATGTAATATTTAGGATGTTACAAGTTGCATATACCGTGTAATGGTAACTGCAATGTAATATTTAGGATGTTACAAGTTGCATATACCGTGTAATGGTAACTGCAATGTAATATTTAGGATGTTACAAGTTGCATATACCGTGTAATGGTAACTGCAATGTAATATTTAGGATGTTACAAGTTGCATATACCGTGTAATGGTAACTGCAATGTAATATTTAGCATGTTACAAGTTGCATATACCGTGTAATGGTAACTGCTATGTAATATAATAACACGTCATCGTGGCAAAAGGGCTAAGTTGCAATACGGAAAAAGGGTTGAGTTTTGATCAATACATTCATGTGGTTAAATTTAATTTATTTATTTCCACTAACCCCTTCAGTACCGGTGTCGTCCTTTTAACTTTATGCTGGCTACTATTAGACGATTTTATTAAGTTACAAAAGGGCCTCCATTAATTTACAGGCTTCGAACTATCTCATTTAACCATTGTACTACCACATATCCTTCTTAAACTGCACAACATCTTCTAAGCCTAGCTAGACTAATATTAGAATACGTCGCCGGTACAAAAGGGGTTAATAATGTTAATAGTATGGTATTATTGTTATGCTATCTAGTTCCCAACGATTGTATTATGTCTAAGATGGTGACTGTAAATCAAAGTTGTCAACATTATCTCAAATATCCTTACCAATCTATGTCTCATTGTCTCAAATATCCTTACCAATCTATGTCTCATTGTCTCAAATATCCTTACCAATCTATGTCTCATTTTAAATATATGCAAATGTTTTTTTTTTATTCCACTAAGAAATAACCCCACACATTTAAGTGATTAAGGGGAGATCTCCACTTGAGGGATTTTTTTCTGGACCCCTTTCTCCCTCGTTTAGCCTCATTGCTTTTGATATTATAAAACGTTCGCCCCATTAATTTAGCGATTTTAAGAACTTTCACCCCATATTAAGACCTTTCGTGCCATTCAGGTGTCGATTTTATCCTGGCGAGCGATAGCGAGCCTGTAATTTAAGAGGAACCGGCCTATGGCCGGGACATTTTTCTACCGAAAAATGTACACATTTATCTTGAAAGGGACTCAAGGGGGTATCATGTTAAGCTTGATGGAGGTCTAGGGAACAAAGTAAATACCTCCCCTTAATATTATGTACGGTGGTGTTTATGGTATATTCTGGCTATCATTGGACACATTTATACAACTTAAAAAGGACTTGTGTGATTTAAAAGGCTCGTTGAGGTAGTATTTAAGGGGGGATGGGCCGGTTTTCTGGACCACTTTCTCCCTCATGTTTAGCCCCATTAGTTTTCAGATGTTAAGATGTTTGCCCCATTAGTTAGTCGATTTTAAGACCTTTCGACCCATTTCTTCGTCAATATTTAGACCTTTCGTGCTATTTAGGTGTCAAATTTTTCCCTGGCGAACGATAGTGAGCCTGTAATGTTGGAAGAACCGGCCTTCGGCCGGGAAATTTAGAAATTATTCTAGACGGGGGATCTAATGGATGTTTTTTTTTTTTTTTTTTTTTTATGGAGGTGTAGGGAGGAAACTAGAAAAATAATGAATACATGCAAAAATCGACCCAAAAGTTAACCATCCCCCCTTAAAAAGGACCTGTGGGATTTAAAAGGCTCATTGGGGTAGTATTTAACCCCAAAGACTCCGAGAGGCCTTTCTAAGCTGAATGTAATAGTTTGCCGTTAGCCAGAAAAAGGAGTTAAATACCAAGAGGATATTTAAGGGGGCCACCTCGTTGTTTGTTCTCTCTCTCTCTCCCTCTCTCTGGGTTGTATCCATTCGGTCCCATTTAGCCTACTGTTCTAAGACGTTTATCCCCATCCAGGTGTCGATTTTTTCCTGGCGAGCGTAAGCGAGCCAGCTTATTTGTAAAATATTTTTGAAAATTTGTACATTTGACAATTTGTAAATTTTTCGATAGGAAAATTTGTCCGGCGAAGCCGGATTTCTCCATACAATGCTATCGCTCGATAGGAAGAAATCGACACCTGGATGGGAATACACGTCTTAAAACAGTAGGCTGAATGGGGCCGAATGGATACAAGCAAGAGAAAGAGAGAAAAGGAGATACAAAAAACAGGTGACCCCCCCTTAAAGGTTATTTTATGTGATCATTGTGTTCATGTTGTTTATTTTATGTGATCATTGTGTTCATGTTGTTTATTTTATGTGATCATTGTGTTCATGTTGTTTATTTTATGTGATCATTGTGTTCATGTTGTTTATTTTATGTGATCATTGTGATCATGTTGTTTATTTTATGTGATCATTGTGATCATGTTGTTTATTTTATGTGATCATTGTGTTCATGTTGTTTATTTTATGTGATCATTGTGTTCATGTTGTTTATTTTATGTGATCATTGTGTTCATGTTGTTTATTTTATGTGATCATTGTGATCATGTTGTTTATTTTATGTGATCATTGTGATCATGTTGTTTATTTTATGTGATCATTGTGTTCATGTTGTTTATTTTATGTGATCATTGTGTTCATGTTGTTTATTTTATTAAACGGGTTTGAGTTATGCTATTATGTTTTTATGTTGAATATTTATTTATATGACATTTGTGTATCTATTCATTTTATATATGCCGTGTAATGTTTTGTGTTGATCTGGCTGTATTTATGTGTGTCTATCTATCTATCTATCTATCTATCTCTATCTATCTATCAGTTAGTCTCTCAATCTCTATATGTATCAATTAACCTATGTAGTTATCCATATATTAATCTATCAATCTATCTATCTATTCATCTATCGATCTATCCAAATTGTTATTTCTATCAATATATATGTATTACCGGGTATCTATCGATTTGCCTGTCTTTTGATCTATATAATTATAAATCTATCTATCTCTATATGTATTTATCTATGTAGCTATCTACCTACCTATCTATAAATTCATACAATATGAACTTGGTGTCCCATACATCAGATAATAAGTTATTGGTTGTAATCTCTCTCTCTCTCTCTCTCTCTCTCTCTCTCTCTCTCTCTCTCTCTCTCTCTCTCTCTCAGATTGATAATTCAGATGTTCTAAGCAATATCACCGTTACAGAGAGAGAAGTATTGAATTGTTTAGATAAACTCAAGGTAAATAAAACGCCTGGACCTGATACAATCTCGCCTAGAGTTCTAAAGGAAGCTAAGGATGAGCTCTCCAAACCACTGACATTACTATTCAATACATCCTTGCAGTCTGGAACTATGCCTGATCAGTGGAAGATAGCCAACGTAACACCGATATTCAAAAAAGGCAGCAAATCCCTACCCAGTAACTATCGTCCAATTAGCTTAACCTCAGTTGTATGTAAAATGCTAGAAACGGTCATAAGAGACAGACTCGTAAATCACTTAGAGGAAAATAACATACTTAAAGATACTCAACACGACTTTCGTAAAAAAACGTTCCTGTTTAACAAACCTCTTAGACTTCTTCCACGATATCCTCAACCTCTACGATGAGAGTAAAGCTGTAGATATTATATACCTTGATTTTCAAAAGGCCTTTGACAAAGTTCCCCACAAACGTTTACTGCTAAAACTAAAAGCGCATGGAATACAAGACGGTGTGTTGAAATGGATAGAAAATTGGCTCAGCGACAGAAAGCAAAGAGTAGTCATAAACGGTAAGGCATCTAAATGGACCAATGTAAGTAGCGGGTACCCCAGGGATCGGTACTAGGACCAATTCTCTTTCTAATTTACATCAACGACATAGATGAGGGTCTCACCTGTACAATCTCAAAATTTGCTGACGATACAAAAATTGCAAATAGCGTACTCTCAAAAGATCAAGTTGACGATATGGAACACAATCTAGATAAATTGTCACATTGGGCCCAAATTTGGCAAATGAGTTTCAATGCGGATAAATGTAAAGTACTACATATCGGATACCTAAATGAGAAAGCAAACTATTCGATGAATGGCACTCAGCTTAAGAATGTAAACAGAGAAACCGATCTGGGAGTAACAATATCAGTAACCTAAAACCGAGTCAACAATGTTCAGAAGTTGTTAAGAAGGCAAACAAAATAATTGGCTTTATAGGCAGATCATTTGAGCATAAATCCAAAGACGGTATCCTAAACCTTTACAATTCCTTAGTCCGCCCTCTTCTGGAATACTGCGTTCAATGCTGGTGCCCTTATTACCAAAAAGACATAAACAAGCTAGAACGAGTTCAACGTAGAGTTACCAAAATGATACCTAGCCTAAAGAACAAACCATACGAAGAGCGTCCTAGAGAATTAAATCTATTTCCTTTAACCCAGCGCAGATTAAGAGGTGACTTAATTCAAGTGTTTAAAATCATCAAAGGCATCGACAATATGAACTGTAGTAAGTACTTCACTATCGACCAATCTAATTACACGCGGGGAAACGGTTGCAAAATTATTGGTAAATCTTTTAACTCACACGAATCTAAGAATTTCTTCTTCAATCGAGTTGTCAACTTGTGGAATGGGCTTCCCCGAGACGTTATAGACTGCAGCACCGTTGATTCATTTAAATTCCGCTTAGACAAATATCTCGCATCAAACCCGCGACTGACTGCGTTTGTAAATGAATAACTTTATTTTATCCTCCCCTCAGTTACTAACCCATATGTCCCCTACTAACTTCCTAGTCCTGCCACGTTAGTGGCAGGGTAGTAGTTCCCTTTCCAATGTTCCCTTACCCACTCTAAACCACTGTTTGGACACTTGATCCTCAGTGTTTTGGAGGACAAACAGCCTAGAAGGGTCACTAGATCTGTTGTTGCTTGATTTCCTTTGTACTCCTTTGTACTTTGTACTCTCTCACTCACTCTCTCTCTCTCTCTCTCTCTCTCTCTCTCTCCTTCAGGGTCATACAGATCAGCCTGCCAGTAATTAAGATGTATATATAATTGTTTTGTAAATAAAATGTACTAGATGTTTCCCTAGGTTTTATTTTCTCCTATCATACTTATACAATGTGTCAATTTTTTTCTGGTAAGCGCTAGCGAGCTTGTAATTTAGGAGGAACCAGCCTTCGACAGGAAAACGTATACATTTATCTGGAGGGAGGATCTTGGGGTGCATTATAAGCTAAATTGATAAAGGTCTACGGAGCAATCTTAAAAACAAATACACCTTCATAATTAATCTTAAAAACAAATACACCTTCATAATTAATCTTAAAAACAAATACACCTTCATAATTACACCTTCATAATTAATCTTAAAAACAAATACACCTTCATAATTAATCTTAAAAACAAATACACCTTCATAATTAATCACAATAGGATTTATTAGATTAAAAAAATATGTGAAAAGGTTATTTTAGTAACGCTGAAATAATAGACAAAAGAAAAGTATAATGAAACAAAGACCATTATAATGTGATAATGCTAACAAAACTAATTTAGACAATGAACTTGTTATTACCGGTATGTCACATGTCTGCGAACAACAACGAACACAAATACAAAATAAAAGATACACTCCCATTAAGGGGAAAAGTGTATATATTTGTTAAATAATTAATACATTTATTTACATATCTATTTGTTATTACCATTTAGTTTCCTCCCTAGACCTCCATCAAGCTTAAAATAATACCCCCAAGACCCCTCTTCGAGAAAAAATTGCATATGTTTCGGTTGAAAAATGCCTTCCTCCTAAATTGCAAGCTCGTTAACGTCGCCAGGAAAAATCAACACCTAAATGACAGGAAAGGTCTTTAAAACATCAAACTAATGAGGCGAACATCACAACATTTCAAAACTCATGGGGCTAAACATGAGGGAGAAGTGGATTCAGACCCCCCCCCCCCTCAAAGTATATATGCAATCTAATATGTAACCTTACCTAAACTAATGTTACGTAATTCGATCAGATCATATAGTTGGCAACTTAAACATCCTGTAGCTTAAAGGGAGATTTCCACTTGAGGGATTTTTTTCTGGACCCCTTTCTCCCTCATGTTTAGCCCCATTGCTTTTGAGATTTTAAGACCTTCGCCCTAGTAGTTTGGATATTTTAAGACATTTTGCCCCATTTCTGTCAATTATAAGACCTTTCGTGCCGTTAAGGTGTCGATTTTTTCCTGGCGAGCGAAAGCGAGCCTGTAATTTAAGAGCAACCGGCCTCCGGCCGGGACATTTTTCTATCGAAAAATGTACAAATTTATCTTGAAAGGGGGTCTAGGGGGTGTAATTTTAAGCTTGATGAAAAAGTAGGGAACAAACTAAATACCTCCCCTTAAGCCGGTATCACACGAGCGCTTTTTCTCTCAACATTTATCCTCAACACTGGTCTGGCAGCTTATGAGGTCAACATTTAAATTATTTCGGTCACCTAAATTCATCTATCATCAGTCTAGTTTCCGATACCAGTGCAATATATTCCAGAAATGTTGCCAGAAACATTTTGATCATCGAATGTTGACTATAAAAGCTCTCGTGTGATACCAGCTTTACAGTTACTACATTACTGAAAGTTAACCTAACCACAACTTACCAAATACTACCACTTATTTTAAGATGGTGTAAGAAAATCAAACCATCTCTAGTTACTTCTTTACCAAATTAAACGCAACTTGCTTTAATTAAACTAACTTGATTAACCCCACTCTGAATTATTTTAACTTAAGGGGAGGCAGATCGTGTTTCTGGACCCCCTTCCCCCTAATGTTTAGCTTCACTAGTTTTGAGATTTTAGGACGTTAGTTCCATTAGTTTGGGGATTTTTATAACCTTTCACCCCATTTCTTTGTCAATATTAGGACCCTTCGTGCCATTTAGGTGTCGATTTTAGGAGGAATCGGCCTTTGGCCGGGAAATTTTTCTACCCAAAAATGTACAAATCTATCTTGAATGGGGGTCTAGGGAGTGTTTTTTTAAGCTTGATGGAGGTCTAGGGAGGAAACTAAAAAATATATGAATAAATTAATTAAAAGACCAAACAAACAGCCAATGTCCCCATAACTTAGTGCAAAGAAGTTAAACCAACATTCCATATATTCAGAAGGGAATATACAGTAGATATATATATATATATATATATATATATATATATATATATATATATATATATATATATATAAGGACAATAAACCACTTGTCTCACCTTTCCTATATTGATGTCGTTATCGTCGCAAAAGGTCTACCTACTCTTATACCTAGTGATCCTCCGGTTAAGGGGAGATTTCCACTTGAGGGAGTTTTTCTTGACTCCTTTCTCCCTCATGTTTAGCCCCATTGCTTGTCTAATTTTAAGACGTTCGCCCCATTATTTTGATGATTTTAAGAACTTTCAACCCATTTCTGTCAATTTTAAGACCTTTCGTGCAATGTAGGTGTCAATTTTATCCTGGCGAGCGATAGCGAGCCTGTAATTTAAGAGGAACCGGCTTTCAGCCGGGACATTTTTCTACCGAAAAATGTACAAATTTATCTTGAAAGGGGCTCAAGGGGGTGTAATCTTAAGCTTGAAGGATATCTAGAGACCAAACTAAAAACCTCCCCTTAACCAAGATGCCGTGACATCCTGTTAACACATTATGACGCTTATAAGCCTTTTCATATAACAACTTGTACTACATTTCAAGGGGAGACAGACCATTTTTCTGGACCCCCTTCTCCCTAATGTTTAGCCCCACTAGTATTGAGATTTTAAGACGCTGGTTTCATCAGTTTGGGGATTTTGTGACCTTTCACCCCATTTCTTTGTCAATATTAGGACCCTTCGTGCCATTTAGGTGCCGATCTTTTCCTGGTGAGCGATAGCGAGCCTGTAATTTTAGGAGGAATCGGCCTTTGGCCGGGAAATTTTTCTCCCGAAAAATTTACAAATCTATCTTGAAAGGGGGTCTAGGGGGTGTTTTTCTAAGCTTGATGGAGGTCTAGGGAGGAAACTAAACAAATATATGAATACATGAATTAATAGACCAAACAAACAGCCACTGTCCCCTTAACTCGGTCAGTACCGGTTCCGTCCTTTACATTCTACACTGGCTACTACTATACATTCTACACTGGCTACTACTATACATTCTACACTGGCTAGTACTATACATTCTACACTGGCTACTACTATACATTCTACACTGGCTACTACTATACATTCTACACTGGCTACTACTATACATTCTACACTGACTACTACTATACATTCTACACTGGCTACTACTATACATTCTACACTGACTACTACTATACATTCTACACTGGCTACTACTATACATTCTACACTGGCTACTACTATACATTCTACACTGACTACTACTATACATTCTACACTGGCTACTACTATACATTCTACACTGGCTACTACTATACATTCTACACTGGCTACTACTATACATTCTACACTGGCTACTACTATACATTCTACACTGGCTACTACTATACATTCTACACTGGCTACTACTATACATTCTACACTGGCTACTACTATACATTCTACACTGGCTACTACTATACATTCTACACTGGCTACTACTATACATTCTACACTGGCTACTACTATACATTCTACACTGGCTACTACTATACAATTATATTCAGCTTAAGAAGGGTATCCAGCAATTAACAGGCTTCGAACTACTGTACCTTAATTAACCCTTTTTACTACCACAGTTCCTTCGTAAGCTGCACAAAATCATCTAAATATAGCTAGAATAAAGTTAAAAAGGCGTCACCGGTACAGAAGGGGTTAATCACTAGACGATTTTGTTAAGATCTGTTGTAGTAAGAGATATAATGACCTCGACCAGTTCCAACAATACGACCATTAAGTATTGTACCATTAATAGGTTAAGATAATGGTCGATTGTAAACCTCAAGGCTGCATACACAGACACTATTATTATTATAATAATAATAATAATAATTATTATTATTATTTTTGTTATTGTTGTTTTTGTTGGCGTTGTTATTGTATTGAGGGGTTTGCTGCTCCCCCCCCCCCCCATCTCTCTCACTCGTACACACAAGATACATACAGTACCGTCCCCCCCCCTCACACATACACGCCTCTAACATGAACATACACACAAACTCCCACTTTCCACCAATCCTTCACATTCTCTCTCTCTCTCTCTCTCTCTCTCTCTCTCTCTCTCTCTCTCTCTCTCACACACACTTGTCCATACCGATTTTTTCCCTCTCTCACTCCTCCTCCTCCTCCTCCTCCACCACAGTGTTACCCAACCATTACTCCCGCAAGTCCTTCTATTGTGTATCAATCTGATCCACCGGTCGCCACTTCCTCTCTAAACCCCAATTTGGACCCTCTTTCCACCACGTCTCCTGATTCAACCCATCGGCCACTAATTGGGAGAACTATGCGCCTTTCGTCCGGGTACTTTCGGCTGTCTGGGGGGCTAGGATGTGATCGTCAGCTGTCTAGGCGCGTTTTTCGACTGGGTCTTCACAGCTGTCTTCGGGCTTTTCTTTGGGGCGAAGGGCTGGGAAAAGGATGTGATCACTTGTTGGGTAGGTTGGGATGGGCTGTCTCTGTTCTATAGTCGGTTTTATTTCAACTGACGGTAAATTGAATCCCTTAGCAGGTAATATATCGATATTTAGTGAGAACAAAACTATGAAACCACTATGTCTCTGCATCATATTAAGACAACGTATATATAATTAGCAACATATTTAACTATCAAATCTTCAAAATAACGGAGAATTCGTCATGGCAACTTTGAAACGGGCATCCGTACATCCATCTCTAGGCTTTTCATTTGCAAAGTGCTGGGAAGAGGATGTGATCGCTTGTTGGGTAGGTTGGGATTGGTTGTTTCTTTTCCACGTAGCTTTTTGTGGCGTCCGTACATCTGTCTCGTGGCTTTTCATTTGGCAAGCGGATGTGATCGCCTGCTTGGGAAGAAAGTGATCGTGTTTCTGTCTGTCTCTGTCTGCGTCCCTTTCGACAAGGTCTTCCGAGTCATGCGATCGAATGGTGAATGGTTCACTTCTTGGTAGATTTTTTAATATATTTATTATTTGTGTTAGTTTCCTCCCTAGACCTCCATCAAACTTTAAAAAACACCCGTCAGATCCCCCTTCTAGATTAATTTGTACAATTTTCGGTAGAAAAATGTCCCGGCCGAAGGCCGATTACTCTTAAGATTACAGGAAAAAATCGACACCTAAATGGCACGAAAGATCTTAAAATTGACAACAAAGTGGATCAATAGGTATTAAAATCGCCAAACTAATGGGCCGAACGTCAAAAATCTGAAAACTATTGGGGGTAAGCATGAGGAAGAAGGGTGACCAGAAAAACAGCCCATCCCCTTAAAGAACTATGCGCCTCTTCATCGGGTGCTTTTAGAAGTCTTGGAGCTTTTCATTTGGTGAAGTGCTGAGAAGAGGATGGGATCAACTGTTGGGTGGGTAGGTAGGGTAAGGTAGGTAGGTAGGTAGGTAGGTATAGGTAGATAGGTAGAGTAGGGTAGGGTAGGTAAGGTAGATAGGGTATGGCAGATAGGGTTAGGGTAGATAGGGTAGGTAGGTAGGTTAGGTAGGTAGGTAGGGAAGGTAGGTAGGTAGGTAAGTAGGTAGGGAGGGGTTAGATTAGCCCCTTCTGTACCGACTTCGTTGTATATTTAATCTGGCTACTATTAGACGATTTTATTCAGTTTCCAAAGCGTTTCCAACAATTAATAGGCTTGGAACTAACTATCATAACCAATATTACGTTCTAGTCATGTGGTGATGGGCTGGTCTATCAGAGTGAGAACTGAGCGATCTCTGCCACATCCATAGCTTACCCTGACTGTTCCTTTTACTTATATATTTTCTAGATCTCAAGTGACGGCGTCTCTTCCGTGGATTGACCTCCCAATTTACCAAGATTGGAAGTCAAAGCATCACATTTTTCCTTTGCCCCTCAACTTTCTCTTCAAAATTGCTGAGGGGCACAGGGCCGTGGGTGGGGCTTTGGTTTCCCGGGCGTTTCCGCGCCCTCCTCAGCTCCCCGCCATGGAGTGGCTTCGGTCACCCAGGCTTTATTGTGGTCGGCGGGGAGGGTTGTGGGGGCGCTCGGTTATGGCCTTGGCTTTGCTCGGGGCCTTGGGGCTGTTCGGCCAGGCAGCTTGGGGAACGGGAACAACAACAACAACAACAACCAATTTTACGGCCACAGATCCGTCATACAGTATACTGCACATAATCTTTTAAATATAGGTAGAATACAATTATAAAGACGTCGCCGGTACAGAAGGGGTTAACACATGAGAAATATTGTTCTCAGAAGGTAAAGTGAAGGAAAGTGTAGAAATTAATGTAAACAAAAACTTCAACAAATTTACAATATGTATACAAACACCACTTGAGGAGGAGCACTGAAGTGATCTGAAGAAGCCATCTGTGAAACGTTGTCAATAAAGTGCTCCTCTTATGGTGTTTATAATCATCATGGAGAAAGGAAGAAGGATATAGAAGAGTAAAAGGGGATGGCCTGTCCGTCTTGCTAGGGTAGGGTAGGAGGTGGATATACAGGGAAGAGTAAAAGGGGATGGCCTGTCCGTCTTGCTAGGGTAGGGTAGGAGGTGGATATACAGGGAAGAGTAAAAGGGGATGGCCTGTCCGTCTTGCTAGGGTAGGGTAGGAGGTGGATATACAGGGAAGAGTAAAAGGGGATGGCCTGTCCGTCTTGCTAGGGTAGGGTAGGGGGTGGATATACAGGGAAGAGTAAAAGGGGATGGCCTGTCCGTCTTGCTAGGGTAGGGTAGGGGTGGATATACAGGGAAGAGTAAAAGGGGATGGCCTGTCCGTCTTGCTAGGGTAGGGTAGGGTAGGGGGTGGATATACAGGGAAGAGTAAAAGGGGATGGCCTGTCCGTCTTGCTAGGGTAGGGTAGGGTAGGGGTGGATATACAGGGAAGAGTAAAAGGGGATGGCCTGTCCGTCTTGCTAGGGTAGGGTAGGGTAGGGGGTGGATATACAGGGAAGAGTAAAAGGGGATGGCCTGTCTGTCTTGCTAGGGTAGGGTAGGGCTGGATATACAGGGAAGAGTAAAGGGGATGGCCTGTCCGTCTTGCTAGGGTAGGGTAGGGGTGGATATACAGGGAAGAGTAAAAGGGGATGGCCTGTCCGTCTAGCTAGGGTAGGGTAGGGTAGGGGTGGATATACAGGGAAGAGTAAAAGGGGATGGCCTGTCCGTCTTGCTACGGTAGGGTAGGGTAGGGGTGGATATACAGGGAAGAGTAAAAGGGGATGGCAGGTCCGTCTTGCTAGGGTAGGGTAGGGGTGGATATACAGGGAAGAGTAAAAGGGGATGGCCTGTCCGTCTTGCTAGGGTAGGGTAGGGGTGGATATACAGGGAAGAGTAAAAGGGGATGGCAGGTCCGTCTTGCTAGGGTAGGGTAGGGGTGGATATACAGGGAAGAGTAAAAGGGGATGGCCTGTCCGTCTTGCTAGGGTAGGGTAGGGGTGGATATACAGGGAAGAATAAAAGGGGATGGCCTGTCCGTCTTGCTAGGGTAGGGTAGGGGGTGGATATACAGGGAAGAGTAAAAGGGGATGGCCTGTCCGTCTTGCTAGGGTAGGGTAGGGTAGGGGGTGGATATACAGGGAAGAGTAAAAGGGGATGGCCTGTCCGTCTTGCTAGGGTAGGGTAGGGGTGGATATACAGGGAAGAGTAAAAGGGGATGGCCTGTCCGTCTTGCTAGGGTAGGGTAGGGTAGGTTAGGGGTGGATATACAGGGAAGAGTAAAAGGGGATGGCCTGTCCGTCTTGCTAGGGTAGGGTAGGGTAGGGGTGGATACAGGGAAGAGTAAAAGAGGATGGCCTGTCCGTCTTGCTAGGGTAGGGTAGGGTACGGGGTGGATATACAGGGAAGAGTAAAAGGGGATGGTCTGTCCGTCTTGCTAGGGTAGGGTAGGGGTGGATATACAGGGAAGAGTAAAAGGGGATGGCCTGTCCGTCTTGCTAGGGTAGGGTAGGGGTGGATATACAGGGAAGAGTAAAAGGGGATGGCCTGTCCGTCTTGCTAGGGTAGGGTAGGGTAGGGGTGGATATACAGGGAAGAGTAAAAGGGGATGGCCTGTCCGTCTTGCTAGGGTAGGGTAGGGGGTGGATATACAGGGAAGAGTAAAAGGGGATGGCTTGTCCGTCTTGCTAGGGTAGGGTAGGGGGTGGATATACAGGGAAGAGTAAAAGGGGATGGCCTGTCCGTCTTGCTAGTGTAGGGTAGGGGTGGATATACAGGGAAGAGTAAAAGGGGATGGCCTGTCCGTCTTGCTAGGGTAGGGTAGGGGGGTGGATATACAGGGAAGAGTAAAAGGGGATGGCCTGTCCGTCTTGCTAGGGTAGGGTAGGGGGTGGATATACAGGGAAGAGTAAAAGGGGATGGCCTGTCCGTCTTGCTAGGGTAGGGTAGGGTAGGGGGTGGATATACCGGGAAGAGTAAAAGGGGATGGCCTGTCCGTCTTGCTAGGGTAGGGTAGGGTAGGGGGTGGATATACAGGGAAGAGTAAAAGGGGATGGCCTGTCCGTCTTGCTAGGGTAGGGTAGGGTAGGGGTGGATATACAGGGAAGAGTAAAAGGGGATGGCCTGTCCGTCTTGCTAGGATAGGGTAGGGTAGGGGTGGATATACAGGGAAGAGTAAAAGGGGATGGCCTGTCCGTCTTGCTAGGGTAGGGTAGGGTAGGGGTGGATATACAGGGAAGAGTAAAAGGGATGGCCTGTCCGTCTTGCTAGGATAGGTAGGGTAGGGGTGGATATACAGGGAAGAGTAAAAGGGGATGGCCTGTCCGTCTTGCTAGGGTAGGGTAGGGTAGGGTGGATATACAGGGAAGAGTAAAAGGGGATGGCCTGTCCGTCTAGCTAGGGTAGGGTAGGGTAGGGGTGGATATACAGGGAAGAGTAAAAGGGGATGGCCTGTCCGTCTTGCTAGGGTAGGGTAGGGTAGGGGTGGATATACAGGGAAGAGTAAAAGGGGATGGCCTGTCCGTCTTGCTAGGGTAGGGTAGGGGTGGATATACAGGGAAGAGTAAAAGGGGATGGCCTGTCCGTCTTGCTACGGTAGGGTAGGGTAGGGGTGGATATACAGGGAAGAGTAAAAGGGGATGGCCTGTCTGTCTTGCTACGGTAGGGTAGGGTAGGGGTGGATATACAGGGAAGAGTAAAAGGGGATGGCCTGTCCGTCTTGCTACGGTAGGGTAGGGTAGGGGTGGATATACAGGGAAGAGTAAAGGGGATGGCCTGTCCGTCTTGCTACGGTAGGGTAGGGTAGGGGTGGATATACAGGGAAGAGTAAAAGGGGATGGCCTGTCCGTCTTGCTAGGGTAGGGTAGGGTAGGGCTGGATATACAGGGAAGAGTAAAGGGGATGGCCTGTCCGTCTTGCTAGGGTATGGTAGGGGTGGATATACAGGGAAGAGTAAAAGGGGATGGCCTGTCCGTCTTGCTAGGGTAGGGTAGGGTAGGGGTGGATATACAGGGAAGAGTAAAAGGGGATGGCCTGTCCGTCTTGCTAGGGTAGGGTAGGGTAGGGGGTGGATATACAGGGAAGAGTAAAAGGGGATGGCCTGTCCGTCTTGCTAGGGTAGGGTAGGGTAGGGGTGGATATACAGGGAAGAGTAAAAGGGGATGGCCTGTCCGTCTTGCTAGGGTAGGGTAGGGTAGGGGGTGGATACAGGGAAGAGTAAAAGGGGATGGCCTGTCCGTCTTGCTAGGGTAGGGTAGGGTAGGGGTGGATATACAGGGAAGAGTAAAAGGGGATGGCCTGTCCGTCTTGCTAGGGTAGGGTAGGGTAGGGGGTGGATATACAGGGAAGAGTAAAAGGGGATGGCCTGTCCGTCTTGCTAGGGTATGGTAGGGGTGGATATACAGGGAAGAGTAAAAGGGGATGGCCTGTCCGTCTTGCTAGGGTAGGGTAGGGGGTGGATATACAGGGAAGAGTAAAAGGGGATGGCCTGTCCGTCTTGCTAGGGTAGGGTAGGGTAGGGGTGGATATACAGGGAAGAGTAAAAGGGGATGGCCTGTCTGTCTTGCTAGGGTAGGGTAGGGTAGGGGTGGATATACAGGGAAGAGTAAAAGGGGATGGCCTGTCTGTCTTGCTAGGGGTAGGGTAGGGTAGGGGTGGATATACAGGGAAGAGTAAAAGGGGATGGCCTGTCTGTCTTGCTAGGGTAGGGTAGGGTAGGGGTGGATATACAGGGAAGAGTAAAAGGGGATGGCCTGTCTGTCTTGCTAGGGTAGGGTAGGGTAGGGGTGGATATACAGGGAAGAGTAAAAGGGGATGGCCTGTCCGTCTTGCTAGGGTAGGGTAGGGTAGGGGGTGGATATACAGGGAAGAGTAAAAGGGGATGGCCTGTCTGTCTTGCTAGGGTAAGGTAGGGGTGGATATACAGGGAAGAGTAAAAGGGGATGGCCTGTCCGTCTTGCTAGGGTAGGGTAGGGGTGGATATACAGGGAAGAGTAAAAGGGGATGGCCTGTCCGTCTTGCTACGGTAGGGTAGGGTAGGGGTGGATATACAGGGAAGAGTAAAAGGGGATGGCCTGTCCGTCTTGCTAGGGTAGGGTAGGGGGTGGATATACAGGGAAGAGTAAAAGGGGATGGCCTGTCTGTCTTGCTAGGGTAGGGTAGGGGTGGATATACAGGGAAGAGTAAAAGGGGATGGCCTGTCCGTCTTGCTAGGGTAGGGTAGGGGTGGATATACAGGGAAGAGTAAAAGGGGATGACCTGTCTGTCTTGCTAGGGTAGGGTAGGGTAGGGGGTGGATATATTATAGATGAACAATATTATTCTTAAAGGGTAGAGTGAAGAACAGTGCCGAAATGAAGAAGGAAATGGCAGAGTATAAGGTGATGGGCTGTCCTTCTTGTTATTATGATAAAGGATTATTCAAAAAGAGTTAACATTAGTTAAAATATGACTTCAGGGGCTATCAACCCTTCGGTATTATTAAGGGGAGGTTTTTAGTTTGGTCCGTAGATATCCTTCAAGCTTAAGATTAAACCTCCTTGAGCCCCTTTCAAGATAAATTTGTACATTTTTCGGAAGAAAAATGTCCCGGCTGAAAGACGGGTGCCTCTTAAATTACAGGCTCGCTATCGCTCGCCAGGATAAAATCGACACCTAAATGGCACGAAAGGTCTTAAAATTGACAGAAATGGGTTGAGAGTTCTTAAAATCATCAAAATAATGGGGCGAACGTCTTAACATTAGGAAAACAATGGGGCTAAACATGAGGGAGAAAGGAGTCAAGTAAAAAATCCCTCAAGTGGATATCTCCCCTTAAGCCAGCACACTGTAAGTCAAGAATAGCGTCAGGACTGGAGCCCCTTTTCGAGAACTCCAGTCCCTTGTTGTTTCAGAATGCAATTTGTTTACTGTGTATTCCTTTCGACTGCATCATTACCACTGATTCTTAGGTTGTCATTTTCTGTAGTGATGAAAACAAACAACAACAAAACTACTGCTCTTTGCGAGGATCATTGTAGCGAATATGTCTGATCCATGTGAAGGATAGAAATATGTCTGATCCATGTGAAGGATAGAAATAATTGTAGTATGGAGGCTCTCCCACTCACACTAATGTCATGGCGTAAAACTATAATGAATGACTCCCCAGGCAGCGAGATATATAATAACATGATATACTGTATATATAGGAATGTTGAAAAACAAAACTATGATGCATCAAATCAATCCCCACTTGAATACCACTGACATTAATTCCCTTAGCCTCCAATTACCTCCCTCTTACAATGACGGACATTAGAGGTGTTGTAAACCAATGTCACACCTACAATATGAATGGTAACACCTGATCAGCATTAGCTCGCTGATTACACTGGTTACAGACAACACTCACAACCACAGCCACTCCAACAGTACAATAACTGACATAACCCAATATACATGACTTTGGGAATCTATTACAAATATACACACAAATGCTATTATATGCTGCTTACAGTAGCCCACATATCAGGTTGTTAAATAGCAACTATGAATAATGCCATTTTTAGCTATATATTACAATCTAATGAAAAACAAAACGTACTATTTAAACACGTTATTTTAATTGGTAATGTCTACATTTGAGTTGACCATCTCTATATTGATATATAGGGCAAAATTACATATCTAATTGTAGCTCAACAAGCCATTTGGGCAACTGTACCAATGCGCGACCAATGTTCAAACTGTAAACAAACCAAAATAATGGTACAGGTGAATCAAACATTTTATATTATCCAATAAACTCGCTCAAGAAACATAAAGCTGAAAGTTAAAAAAAAAAAAAAAAAAAAAAAAAAATATATATATATATATATACTGTATATACCGGTACAGTATATATATATATTATATGAAATTACATTAACTTGCGTAAGTCAAGGAAGTTAACTAAACAAAATAAGAACAATCTTGAACACCATATTGCAAGACTGCTGAATCGTATAGAATTCTATAGCTATATAGGCTAAGTAAAAATATATGTGTTGAATAAAAAAGTATATACTGTCGCACTAGTCGGCAACAACATTATATTAAAAACGTATTTCAAATGAGTAATACTCTCAGTAACTATTGTCCTTCAGTATTCAACTATACATATTGTTACTCCTACTATATCAGTACAAATAAACAGCTACAACACCATACACAATAAACAGCTACAACACCATACACAATAAACAGCTACAACACCATACATAATATTAAAATAACAGAGGCTATTGTCTTACAGAAAAACAAATCTGGACTGGACAAATTTTCACCAAAGAATCATAAAAAAGGAACTTTCAAATAATTAAATAATTTATCATTAACATAATTACTGTTTATGCAAAACAATGCAAATGAGCCAAAGTGCCCCCCCCCCCACGAAATGTAAATTAGCTAATAAAGTAACCATTTTCTAAAAGTTAATATATCACTGTCAGGTAACTATAACCAAATTAGTCTAACTTCATTTATATGTAAATTGTTCAAAACAACACACCTACAAAATATTAAGCCATTTAGAAAGTATTAACCTTGTAAAAAATAATTGCATCACAGTTTCTTAAATACATTGCCATGCCAAACAAACTTCTTCGACGTATTCCACATTTAACAAAAATACAATCAAGATATTCCTGACTGCTTGCTTTCATATAGAACGCTGAGGTGTGTGAGGAAGCCATGAAATCTGTTACCGAAGAGGAAGCCACATGTAACATAAATACCTGTGATTACTTAGGTGTCTTTAATTTGAGAGGAGGAGGAGGAGGGGGAGGGTGGTGGTGGTGTAATAAAATAATGGGAGGTGTATAATGTCCTGGCTGTGTGTGGTTTTATGTGCGCAGGAAATTAATGTATACACTCACACCAACCACCACCCTTGTCTCTTCCGATCTAACTCTAACTCACACACACTCACACACACACACACACTCTCTCTCTGTCTGGGTTTTTTTCTTCTCTCTCTCTGTCTCTCTCTCTCTCTCTCTCTCTCTCTCTCTCTCAAAATGACAGTCAAGGTTAGATAGACACTAGTAAACAGAATATGTCCGCATTAACCCCTTCTGTACCGGTGACGTCTTTTGTATTATATTTCGGCTCCATTTAGACGATTTTATGTAGCTTAGGAAGGATATATGGTACATAGTTAAGAGGATTTATTGAGATAGTCTGTTGCTTGGTAATTGGTAGACGCCCTTCCTAAGCTGAATAAAACCGTCTAATAGTAGCCAAAATCAATTGAAAAGAACGTCGCCGGTACGTAAGGGGTCAAGGCAGTTCAAAGGTGGTATAGTTTTAAAAGATGCTATTATTGATTCTGAACACTTTGCACACTTAATATTTTGAGTAATACAATCTCAAATAACAGTCATTTTTACCATAGGTTAAGAATATCCCCTTGGAATGAACCATAAGGACTTTGAGATACTAACTCAATAACACACACACACACTATCTCACTCTCACTCTCTCTCTCACTCACATACTCAGTCTCTCTCTCTCTCTCTCTCTCTCTCTCTCTCTCTCTCTCTCTCTCTCATAGGTGCCCCCAGGGGAATTAGATGGTATCGCTTTTCCTTTCGTAATGTTTCCTGTGCTGTTCTCTCTCAATTAATTTGTCATGTTCCCTTCTCGCCTCCTCTTTATTCTTCTCTCCTCTGCTTTATTATGTTTTCTTCTCTTCTCTTCTCCCCTCTCCTTTTGTCTTCTACTCCTCTATTCTCTCCTGTTTTCGTCTCTTTTGTCTTCTATTCTTCTCTTCTCTCCTGTTTTCTTCTCTTCTCTTCTCTTTTGTCTTCTATTCTTCTCTTCTCTTCTCTTCTCTTTTGTCTTCTATTCTTCTCTTCTCTCCTCTGTTCTCTTCTCTTCTCTTTTGTCTTCTATTCTTCTCTTCTCTTCTCTTCTCTTTTGTCTTTTATTCTTCTCTTCTCTTCTCTTCTCTTTTGTCTTCTATTATTTTCTTCTCTCTTCTGTTTCTTCTCTTCTCTTCTCTTTTGTCTTCTATTCTTCTCTCTTTCGTCTATTTTCCTCACTTCTCATCTTTTATCTTCTCTCCTCTGCTTTCCTCTGTTTTCTTCTCTTATGTTCTCCCCTCTGCTTTCGTCTGTTTTCTTCACTTATCTTCTCCCCTCTGCTTTCGTCTGTTTTCTTCTCTTATCTTCTCCCCTCTGCTTTCGTCTGTTTTCTTTCTCTTCTCCCTATCTTCTCTGCTTTCGTCTGTGTTCTTTCTCTTCTCCCTATCTTCTCTTCTTTCGTCTGTTTTCTCTCTCTTCTCCCTATCTTCTCTGCTTTCGTCTGTTTTCTTTCTCTTCTCCCTATCTTCTCTGCTTTCGTCTGTTTATTATTCTCTTTTATCTTCTCTCTTGTCCTTTCATCTGTTTTGTTCTCTTACTTTCTCCCCTCTACTTTTGTCCGTTTTCTTCTCTTATCCTCTCTGCTCTTCTCTCCTTTGCTTACGTCTGTTTTCTTCTCTTCTTCTCTCTCTTCTGCTTTCGTCTATTCTCTTATCTTCTCCTTTTTTCTCTTCATTCCTCTTATTTCTGATATTTTCTCAACTCTTCTCTCTCTACCTATCTAACGTTTTCGCAACTTATATATTACATTTCTATCTTCACTTCCTAACCTTGAATCTTCATTAATAAATAAATAACTAACTAACTAACTATATATATATATATATATATATATATATATACATATATATATATATATATATATAACCCGTGTCTGTCTGTCAACCCTACTCTCTCTCTCTCTCTGTGACCACCACCACCACCACCAAGATGAGGGGTTATAAGTCAGAATGACCACCCGTGCACCGGAGCCGTCGCCAGCGCATTATTTACCAGCTTCTTAGGCACACAGGGGTGCCTCCTTGGACCCCCGTGGCCAGGTAATCATTGGGATCACTTACCTGTTGGGTACTCCGCTTTTGATGCTCTCATGTTATTCGTGTTGTTGATGGTGGTGATTTGTTGTTGTTTTTTTGTTTTTGTTTTTTTATTGGTTGTTATTGTTGTTGTTCTTTTTTGTCTTGTTATCGGTCTGGGGGTTGTTATTCTTATTGGTGATGATGGTGATATTTTTTTATTTTTGTTATTGATGGTGGTGATTTGTTATTTTTGTTGTTTATATGTTGCTGTTGTTGATTTGTAATGATGTTATTGAAACTTATTTACTGCTGTGAAATTATGATTTTTTTGTTTTCTTTTTCTATATTCCAACTACTCCCTCTCGGGCATAGGCTGAGAGCCTGCACAACCAACCGCTCAACACGGTGAAGCCCATGAGGTCTTTTTCCAGTCTAGGGAGTGAGACACATGAAGCACTTAGAGTTCAACTCACGGCTCGAAGCAGCCCCATCTCTGAAACTGCTTCGCCTTCGTGCTTCACCGTCTCATCACCTAGACTCGGACCCTCACTCTCAGAACGCCTCCTATTGAGCAATTAACTCACTAGGCAATGGCCCCCTGTAGCAAATTTTGAATATCGGAATATTCATACAGTGCTATTTAATCAGGGAACAATAAGGGTGTTTTTGTTTTGGCATTTCGGTGGGCTTTGTGGTAATGCACTGATACTAGGTACAGCACAAATTCCATCCCAATAATATCTTCCCATTGATATATCGGGATTCGAACCCGGGACCATTGGATTACCAGGCCAGTGGCAAGACCACTCCACCACACCTCCCCATTGATTTGTTGATGATTTGTTGTTGTTGTTTTTTTGTCTTGTTGGTGTTGATAATGTTATTGTTGTGTTGATTTGTAGGTGGGGATTTGTTATTTTTGTTGTTCATATGTTGTTGTTGTCGTTGTTGTTGATGATAATTTGTTGGTTTTTGTTGATTAGTTATTTTTGTTGTTCATATGTTGTTGTCGTTGTTGTTGATAATTTGTTGGTTTTTGTTTATTAGTTATTTTTGTTGTTCATATGTTGTTGTTGTCGTTGTTGTTGTTGTTGTTGTTGATAATTTGTTGGTTTTTGTTGATTAGTTATTTTTGTTGGTCATATGTTGTTGTTGTCGTTGTTGTTGTTGTTGTTGATAATTTGTTGGTTTTTGTTGATTAGTTATTTTTGTTGTTCATATGTTGTTGTTGTTGTTGATAATTTGTTGCTTTTTGTTGATTAGTTATTATTGTTGTTCATATGTTGATGACGTTGTTATTGTTTTTCACTTGTCATTCATGTTTGTGGTTGTTGTATTTTGATGCTGATGGTGGTGTTGTGGTTTATAACATATATACTGCATGTTGTTATGTGCATTGTTATTGTGGCGTTGAAGTAATTTGTAGGCTTGGAATTCCTGGGGTGAGCTCAAATTACTCTGAGTGGTGAAGGTGGTCGAATTGGTCCGAAAATTCATATAGGGCTGAGCAACCAAATAAGGCCAAGTGGTTGGATTGGGTTGAGCGGCCTCATATTATTCACAGACGGTCGAGCAGTCATATTGTTAGAACTTGGTCAAGTAGTCGAACTGTTAGAATTTGGTCTAGTGGTCGAATTGTTAGAATTTGGGCAAGTGGTCGAATTGTTAGCATAAGGCAGAATGTCAAAATTGTTAGAATAAGGCTGACTGATTGAATTAGTAGAATTCGTCATATTGGGTCAAGAGGTCGATTTGAACAGAGTGGTCGAATTGATATAATAGCTTGGACAGAGTGGTGGTCGAATTTGAACAGACACCAAACATCTACACTACTGTCCTTTCTAATTCAATTAACCATCTCCCAGAAATCTTTGTGGAATTCCGACAGATAACTTTTTCTTATCCAGCCCAACAAAAATAACACAATAAAAGCATTGCTAAGCACTGAAGGCCTTCGTCGAACACTGATAATCACCCAACCACTCCAAACCCTTCTCCTTCCTAGTCTCTCTCCCCCTGACAAATATTTAGGCTGATCTACTCTAACAAGCAGAAGAAAAAACAAAACAACAACAACAGCAACAAAAACAACAACAATAACAGCAACAGAAGCAACAATAACATAAACGACAACATCAACGACAAAAAGAGACAGAGGAGAACGAGAGAGAGAGAGGAGAGAGAGAGAGGAGAGAGAGAGAGAGAGAGAGAGAGAGAGAGAGAGAGAGAGAGAGAGAGAGAGAGAGAGATTTTATTGCAAGTAAAGATTATGGGAATTATAAGTCAAATACCACTAAACGGGTGAGTGAGACCCACACGAATTATTTTACCCTAATAAGTGGATTCCGTGAACATTTAGATACAAATATATTGATAAGGATGAACTTGCACATACAATTACACACAGGAAACACATATACAGAACTTACTCTAGTTGTACTTACTCTAGTTGTTATAGTATTGCGGGATGAGCATGCTCGTATTTGTTATATAGAGGTGTTATATGTATCGTGGAAGGCTGTGGATGTGTGTGTAGTCTGTACTGGTGACACGGAAGAGGGTGGATCTGTATGTACATTCTAATATAGACGGTTATCTACGAAGGCGTAGGTAGCAAAGCTTAGTTGAAAATGATACACCATTTTTGCAACTATGGAGTCACAATCGTCCACTTTCCAGGTCCATTTACAGGTGGCGAACTTGGCTAACACATGCCAGAATTGTCTCCGGCCTTGATGTGTGTGAGAGAGAAGTGTGTGGCTACGGGTGTGTGTGTGTGTGTGTGTGTGTGTGTGTGTGTGTGTATGTGCGTGTGTGTGTGTGTGTGTGTGCGTGCGTGTCTGTGTGTGAACGCGAGCTTTGTGGTAAGAATGGATCTGTCCAATTCAATACAATTTGACAGATAAAAGTTGTTATTTGTGTAGCTTGTTTGCGAGGTAGGTTGTAACCATATATTGCTATTACTCTCAGACGATAAACGCACACAAGCATACAGACAAGCAAACGGGAAGATACGGAGGGATCAACAGACAGACATACAGGTACACACGGAAATACGACCATATACGCACAGGATTTCGAGCAAATATAAACACAAGCACGTACACACACACACACACACACACACACACACACACACACACACACACACCAATTCATGCATGCATTTATTCTTAAGGGAGCCCACCTCGCTTTTTTAGCTCTATCTCTCCCTCTCTTTGGCTTGTATCCATTCGACCCCATTCAGCCTACTGTTTTAAGACGTTTACCCCCATCCAGGTGTAAATTATTTTCCTGGCGAGCGGTAGCAAGCCAGCAAATATATAATTTTTTGACAGCAAGCTAAATTTGTACATTTTTCGATAGAAAAATATCTCCGGCGTAGCCGAATTTCTCCATACAATGCAGGCTCGCTATCGCTTGCCAGGAAGAAATCGACACCTGGATGGGGATAAACGTCTTAAAACAGTTGGCTGAATGTGGCCGAATGGATACAAGCCAGAGAAAGAGAGAACATGAGAGAAAGATTAAAAAAAAAAGCCTGTGACCCCCCTTAAGCTTTCAATATAGTATGCATTATTGTTAATAATATCACATAATGGAGTGAACACTTAGTACACTGTTGCACATAAATAGTAGTGTTTTATTATTATATCTAAAATATATACAATGCAGATATATGACGCATATAAACTATATAACTATTAAGAGTTTATAATTAGTTGCTACTTTTCAAAATACGTAATAATTATTTTTGAGATTGGTTGGAGAAAGGGGTCCAGAAAATAGTCCCTCAAGTGTATATGGCTCTGCCATATATTGCTATTTCAAAGCATTACTGATCACAGTATCAGTCGCAAATTCCTCAACTTGATCTTGGTAAATAATCAAAACCCTTTAACAATGAGTTTGTCTATGCAAACTCCCCAAATCAAGAACAATCGTTGGTCCAAAATAATTTTTTAGTAATTACTAAAACTTGAATAAGCTTGAAAATAAAAAAATATATATACTGTATAAGTGTATATACAGTATATATATATATATATATATATATATATATATATATATATATATATATATATTTTAACTTCACCTTTTTTATGCACACCGAAAATGTGCAGTGTTTCTCTCCGTGTAGCTGGCCCATATATACCCATAGAGTGCCTGCCAAACCGTGTCTAATGCCTTAATAGCTCCCCAAACCACATACTTCACCCACAGACGCTAATTACTCAACGCAACACAAAAAACACGACTTCCATATCATTAACTTCAAAATAAGTCTAGGATATGCTAATGAGGCAGGATATGTAAATTAGGGAGGGTAATGGGTGGTAATTAAGGCCGGACGATATGAGGGATGATAGGCGAGCTGTGTGTTATTAAAAGATGGGGGTAGTGTCGTATTTTATCTAAGTGCAGGCGATTATTTTGCAGAGGGGGCATTATATTTTATTAGAGAACGTACAATTACATTTCAGGGGTATATAATATTATATCATAAGAGCATACGATTAAATTCCAGGGGTAATATATTTTAATAGAGAACATATGCTTAAATTTCGTGGGTACTATATTTTATTCAGAGTACATGTGATTAAATTTCAGAAGGCATTATATTTAAGTCAAGTACATATTATCTTAGGCTGCTACACTAGGATATCATAGTGTCTAGCCCACACATAAATATTCGTGGACTTCGAGTATTTCTAATTACCAAAGTATATCTCTGGAAACGAATTTATGAATTTAAATTTCTATCCATGATCCATTAATTAATATAATATAAATACCATCTATTGAAAAGCAAGTTCTATTCAAATATCCACCCAGATAGTTATAATTGCCTAAAGACAAATATAGGGGGTCCACAAATATAGGGGGTCCACATATATAGGGGGTCCACAAATATAGGGGGTCCACAAATATAGGGGGTCCACAAATATAGGGGGTCCACAAATATAGGGGGTCCACAAATATAGGGGGGGTCCACAAATATAGGGGGGTCCACAATATAGGGGTCCACAAATATAGGGGGGTCCACAAATATAGGGGGAACACAAATATAGGAGGACCACAAATATAGGGGGTCCACAAATATAGGGGGGTCCACAAATATAGGGGGGTCCACAAATATAGGGGGTCCACAAATATAGGGGGGTCCACACATAGGGGGGTCCACAAATATAGGCCACAAATATAGGGGGTCCACAAATATAGGGGGTCCACAAATATAGGGGGGTCCACAAATATAGGGGGTCCACAAATATAGGGGGTCCACAAATATAGGGGGTCCACAAATATAGGGGGTCCACAAATATAGGGGGTCCACAAATATAGGGGGTCCACAAATATAGGGGGTCCACAAATATAGGGGGTCCACAAATATAGGGGGTCCACAAATGCTTATGAGTGGGCTAGAAACTATAGCATCCAATTGTACAGTTGGAATAAAAGTAAATGATTCATCTCAGTTTAGTGTCCTTCAGTTCATACAAAGGAATGCAAACAGCAACAGACAAACTATAGGTACCGCCAACGAACTCGACAATTTTCTTGACCCCTTAACTTCTCATAACTCAAAAGGGCCTAGAGCAAACTGGCTGCAAATATCCACACCTATTTCCTGGTGGGCTCTTCCCTAATGATAACAATTTTAGCTTGATTGCTGTCATTCATTTTGAGTTATGAGAAGTTAAGGGGCCAAGAAAATTGTCAAGTTCGTTGGCACTACCTATATTCCTAATAGGGTTGGTCGTTTATATGTAAGAGGGACAAGTTACACATACCCCAGAGCGTAGAGTCGTGAGCATACAAAAAGTTAAACCTATTCTAATCTTTGAGCCTTTAAGGGGGGATGGGCCGGTTTTCTGGACCACTTTCTCCCTCATGTTTAACCCCATTAGTTTTCAGATGTTAAGATGTTTGCCCCATTAGTTAGTCGATTTTTAAGACCTTTCGCCCCATTTCTTCGTCAATATTTAGACCTTTCGTGCTATTTAGGTGTCGGTTTTTTCCCTGGCGAACGATAGTGAGCCTGTAATGTTGGAAGAATCGGCCTTAGGCCGGGAAATTTTTCTATCGAAAAATGTACAAATGAATCTAGAAGGTGGATCTAATGGATGTTGTTTTTTAATTTGATGGAGGTCTAGGGAGGAAATTAAAAACAAATAATGAATACATGCAAAAAACGACCAAAAAGTGAACCATCCTCAGACATTTTTTGACTATAATAAAGCATTGTATTGTCCTGGTTGGGTGCGATACTGATTCAGATGGGCTTGATTGTAGCCATTTATCTAAGGGTATTTTAAAAGACTAATGATAATGTCGGTCAGGTTGGGTGAGAGGTATCCTGACCAGGGTTCGAAGCCACTCACCCCAGGTATATTTGGAAGAGTTGGGTACCGTAACCACTCGGCCATGATCAACTTTTAAGGGGAGAATTCCACTTGAGGAATTTTTTTCTGGACCCCTTTCTCCCTCATATTTAGCCCCATTGCTTTTGATATGTTAAGACGTTCGCCCCATAATTAAGAACTTTCGACCCATTTCTGTCAATTTTAAGACCTTTCATGCAATTTAGGTCTTTTTTTTTCCTGGCGAGCGATAGCGAGCCTTGTAATTTAAGAGGAACCGGCATTTGGCCGGGAAATTTTTCTACCGAAATATGTACACATTTATCTTGAAAGGAGGCCTAGAGGGTGTAATTTTAAGCTTGATGGGGGTCTAGGGAACTAACTAAAAACCTCCGTACAGACATTAATCAAAATTCGTGAGCCCCCAATGTGTTTCTTTATGCAAGTATAACTATCTGGATTGGCTTTTGGCTGGAACTTGCTTTTCAGTAAATAGTACGATACGTATATATTGTTTTGTAGCTGATGCATAGAAAACTGTATTCCTAAACTGTATTCTTAAACTGTATTCCTAAACTGTATTCCTAAACTGTATTCCTAAACTGTATTCCTAAACTGTATTCCTAAACTGTATTCCTAAACTGTATTCTTAAACTGTATTCCTAAACTCCTTTCCAGAGATATACTTCCATAATGAGAGGTAGGCGAGGTCCACGAATGTTCATGAGTGACTGTACGGTCGCGCTAATAAGTCATGTCCCAGCTGTCATTACGTTTGGCTCGCTCTGTCCTGTATTAATGTCTGTCAGATGTTGAATAGGGTGGGTAAGTGTAGGAACATGTGTTTGTAGATTTCACTCGATATGAAGAAATGAAGCTTAGATAATGCTGATACCACATATTGATCAAAACCATACATGGTGCCGAGACATCACTTATTAGCGCGACTGTACATTGTTGTCAGGCAGTACGATGTGCGGGAGGTTGGGGAGAGGGAAGGATTAGACATAGGATCGAGCCATAAGACTTCATGATCCCCTTCAGTCATTCTGCGGTGATTATGGCTAATATTAGACGATTTTATGGAGCTTAGAATGATAAGGATCTGTGTCCATCTGAAAGGCAGCAAATAAGATCTCAATTTAAGGGGAGATCTCCACTTGAGGGATTTTTTCTTGACTCCTTTCTCCCTCATGTTTAGCCCCATTGCTTTTCTAATTTTAAGACTTTCGCCCCATTATTTTGACGATTTTAAGAACCTTCGACCCATTTCTGTCAACTTTTAGACCTTTCGTGCCATTTAGGTGTCGATTTTATCCTGGCGAGCGGTAGCGAGCCTGTAATTTAAGAGGAACCGGCTTTCAGCCGGGAAATTTTTCTACCGAAAAATGTACAAATTTATCTTGAAAGGGGGTCTAGGGGCTGTAATGTTAAGCTTGATGGAGGTCTAGCGAACTAACTAAAAACCACCCCTTAACCATATACAGGATCTTCTACAGCTCAATAAAATCGCCTAATGATAGCCACACTAATAGGAAGAATGGCGTTCCCGTAAACGTCTTAAAACAGTAGGCTGAATGGGGTCGAATGGATACAAGCCAAAGAGAGAGGGAGAAAAGGAGAAAATAAGCGAGGTGGGCCCCTTTAACAAAATATATATAAATCAATAAATTAAATAATTAATCAATAAATAACTTTGTTGGGGTGTACAGTGGAGTTATTTCCATTAGAGAGAAAAAAAAATCGGAGTCGTAAAGGGTCTACATATAAGTTTTGATCCAGACTGTACATTCGGTTATTAACCCCTTCTGTACCGGCAGCGTCCTTATAACTTTCTTATAGCTATAGTATGACGATTATATGCAGTTTAAGAAGGATCTGCGGTAGTAAAAAGGGTTAAGTGATATAGTTCGAAGCCTGTTGATTACTGGGAGGCCCTTTTTAAACCGAATACAATCGTCTAATTGTTGTCAGAATCAAGTTAAAAGGACGTCGCGGTACATAAGGGGTTAAGGGGAGGTCTCCACTTGAGGAATTTTTCTCTCGACCCCTTTCTCCCTCATGGTTAGCCCCATTGCTTTTGAGATTTTAAGACGTTTGCCCGATTGGTTTGGTGATTTTTAAGAATTTCCGCCCCATTCTGTCAATTTTAAGACCTTTCGTGCCATTTAGGTGTTGATTTTATCCTGGCGAGCGATAGCGAGCCTGTAATTTAAGAGTATCCGGCCTTCGGCCGGGACATTTTTCTACCGAAAAATTTACACATTTATCTTGAAAGGGGGTCAAGGGGATGACATTTTAAGATTGCTGGAGGAGTAGGAAACAAACTAGAAACCTCCCCTTAACCCGTTCCGTACCGGCGCCATCCTTTTCACTTTATCCCGGCTACTACTAGACGATTTTAGTCAGTTTATAAAAGGCCTCCAGCAATTATCAGGCTTTGAACTCTCTCTCGCTCAACCCTGTTTTACTACCACAGATCCTTCTTAAGGGGAGATCTCCACTTGAGGGATTTTTTTTCTTGACCCCTTTCTCCCTCATGTGTTGTTGTTGTTGTTGTTCCCTAAGCTGCCTGGCCGAACAGCCCCGAGTCCCTGAGAAAGGCCATGGCCACGATCGGGCTTTCCCACAGAGCTCTCATTGAGTGTAGATTATGTTGTTGGCGTAAGTGGTTGTGTGAAATGCAGTCTTCTATGATGTGTTTAATGGTATGGGGTGCTGTGTTACATCCCGGGCAGGTGTCGACAACGGAGTCATCCAGTCTCTTCTGATAGCTCAGGAGAGCTGGATGGTGTCCGCATCTCAGCCGGGCCAGGTGGGCTCTGTCCTCGCGAGGAAGGGAGGATTCGGAAGGATGGATTTCGGGAGGTCGTGCATGCAGCTGCGTGTTGTCTGTGAGTGAGTGGGATGGATCGGCGAGAGATATGAGTATGGATGTGCTTCTGGAAGTTGGTTCGGGGTGGGCAGGGAGGGAGAGAGGACAATAATTGTGTGTGATACCGTGTGCTGGGTGTTGTTTTGATATTTCTTGGTGTCTGTGGGTGTGTTGCCATGTAGTTTAGTGGGTGGTCTTGGTTGCTGGGAGGTGCTGCCAGGAATTGAGTGCCTCTCATGTCCAGATGGTCTTTGACTTTGAGGATTTGGGTTTCTTGATGTAGGTGATCTGTGGGTGAAGTAGCTGTGCAGTCTGTAATGATCTTCAGGGCTTTGTTTTGAATAGTCTGTAAGGTTCTTATGATGTGTTTCAGCTAGGTTAGAAGCCCAGGCTGGGCTTGCGTATTCCATCACTGATCTTATGTATTGTTTATATACTGTGGTGGTAGTTTCTTTGTTGTGTCCAAATTTTGTGTGAGCAAGTGACCTGAGGGCGTTAAGTCTGGGTGTCAGTTTCTTTTTAATGTTTGTGGTGTGCTGTTTGAATGTCATATGAGTATCATATGTTACTCCTAGGATTTTGGGTGTGTGTGTATGTGTTAGGGGTGTGTTGTTTATGGTGAGTGAGGGATGTATTCGTGTTCTCCGGTCCAACTTGTGAGAAGGGTTGCGGTGGATTTGGCTGGGGCTAGATTAAGTCTGTTTGTAGTGCACCAGCCATGTAGTGTGTTGAGATAGGGTTGAAGGAGATCTGTTGCTCTTTTTTGGTCATCGTGTCTGGATGTGAGTGTTTTGTCATCTGCATAGGAGGCTAAGTTTATTTGGGGCGTATTGGGTGTAGTTATATCGTGCATGTACAGATTGAAGAGTGCGGGCGATAGGACGGATCCTTGTGGGACTCCGTTTGGAAAGTTTCTGATTTTAGATGACTGACCGGCAAAAGATACGTGTGCACATCTGCCTGCTAGGAAGTGGCCAGCCACCGTTTTGTGTTGTTGTGCATGTTGTGTTGTAGATTTTGTTTGTTTGGTTGTGGCGGGGGATGGCATCGAAGGCTTTACTAATGTTCAGTGTGGCTAATAGTGATCTGTGTGGTGGTCTAGCTGAATTGATGCCGTCGAAAGCTCTTTGTGTAAGGTCTGTGAGAAGAGTGTTTGTGGAGTGCAGTGGCCTAAAGCCATGTTGTGTTGGAGCTAGGGGTAGGTCAGGTGTAATTAGTTGTAATACTAGGCGTTCCATGACTTTGGAGGGGGAGCAAAGGAGTGTGATGGGGCGGTGCGAGGAGGGTAGCGTGGGGTCTTTGTTGAGTTTGGGGAATGTGATGATGATACCATGCTTACAAATGTCTGGTATTGTGTTGTGTGAATAGCTGTAGTTTGATATGTTAGTGAGTGCTTGTATGCCTTGTGGTCCCCAGGTGTCTGAGATGTATGTTGCTTATGTTGTCTAGGCCACAGGCGGGTGAGTGCTTGAGATTGTTGATGATATGCTTTGTCTGGTGATTGGTGAAGGGTGTATAGTCAGGGTCTGTGGGGAATTGTCTCTTACGTCGGTGGACACGTCGGTCGTCTTTGTGAGGTTTTAGGTGGCTGACATGTGAAAAGTGATTGATGAGAGTGTTTGCTTGTTGTTTACATGAAGGAGTAGAGTCTGTTGTTGTGATTGCAGCATGTGATTGTGTTGTGTTGCTGTTGGAAAGTGTGATGCTGTTTAGTGTTTTGTATAGTTTTTTGGGGTTTGTTTTGTGATCAAGTGTTTGTAGGAAGTTATTCCAATTTAGTTTTTGTTGTTCTTGTATTTTGTTGTTAGTTTTGGTGTTGAGTGCTTGAATTTGTTGTGTGATGTCTTGTGTGTGGGGTGCTGGGAAGTGTTTCAGTATGTCGCGTTGTCTGATGAGGTTTTGAATTTCTGGTGTGAAGTTGGGGTTGTGTCTTTTTCTGTTACCTCTTGGAATGTGTTTCTTAAAAGCTTTTTGGATAGTTTTATTGAGTAGGTGTACAGCATTGTTGATGTTAGTGATGGGTGTACTGTTTAGAGTTGTGAAGTGTTGTTCTGTCTCATTTGTGAATGCTTCCCAGTTAGCTCTTTTATAATTGGTGTATGTGTGTTTGTGGCTAGCTGGGGTGAGTCTGGTTTTGGTGGTGATAATGATCGGGAGGTGGTCAGAGCCTAAGGTTCTGACCACCCTCCAGGATGTTGTGGGGGGGAGTTCTGGGGAGCAAAAGGTGATGTCTGGAGATGATGTTTAGCCCCATTGCTTTTAATATTATAAAACGTTTGCCCCATTAGTTTAGCGATTTTAAGAACTTTCACCCCATATTAAGACCTTTCGTGCCATTCAGGTGTCGATTTTATCCTGGCGAGCGATAGCGAGCCTGTAATTTAAGAGGAACCGGCCTTTGGCCGGGAAATTTTTCTACCGAAAAATGTACAAATTTATCTTGAAAGGGGGTCAAGGGGGTGACATTTTTAGATTGCTGGAGGAGTAGGAAACAAACTAAAAACCTCCCCTTAAAGGTGGGGGCGCATGGGTTGAGGTAAACATGGAATAATAATCGCCAACCTGCATATAATTATCTTGTAAAATGCAATGTCACTGAAATAATTATTAACAATGGTATAAAGGATTTTGCGGATCGTCTATACCGGGCCTGTGGCGTCATAGTGACGTCACACCAGTATCCTTAACCTAGACTGGATGGTGGACTTACACTCTTGTGACGTCACAGGCCCGGTATAGACGATCCACAAAATCCTTTATACCATTGTTAATAATTATTTCAGTGCCATTGCATTTTGCAAGGTAATTATGTACAGCTTGGCGATTATCATTCCATGTTTATCTCAACCCATGCGCCCCCACCTTTAAGGGGGGTGACCTGTTTTTCTTCTGTCCTTTGCTATCATTCTCTGGATGTATCCATTTGGCCCCATTCAGCCTACTGTTTTAAGACGTTTATCCCCATCCAGGTGTCAATTTTTTACTGGTGAGCGGTAGCGAGCCAGCATATTTTTCATTTTTGTTTGACAGCAGGCTAAATTTGTAAATTTTTCGAAAGAAAAATTTCTCCGGCGAAGCCGGATTTCTACATATAATGCTGGTTCGCTATCGCTCGCCAGGAAGAAATCGACACCTAGATGGGGATAAACGTCTTAAAATAGTTTGCTGAATAGGGCCGAATGGATACAAGCCAGAGAAAGAAGAAAAGGACAGAAATAGCAAAAAGCAGGTCACCCCCCTTAAACTGCACCAGATCATCACACAATAAGCGAGAATATAATTAGAAAGACGTCACGGTACAGAAGGGGTTAATTTCCATGCTGGTACAGTCGCGCTAATAAGTGATGTCTCGGCACCAAGTATGCTTTGATCAATAATTGGTATCAGCAATATCTAAGCTTCGGTCCTTCATATCGAGTGAAATATACAAACATGTTCCTACATTTATCCACCCTATTCAACATCTGACAGACATTAATACAGCACAGAGCTAGCCAAACGTAATAACAGCTGGGACATGACTTATTAGCGCGACCGTACACCACGCTGTGTTATATTATATGTGGATTGAAGTATGCATGTCAAAAAGAATATATATTTGCAACTAGTGAAAGATAATTACCTCCCGTCGATGATATAAAGATTGATAGTGAAGATTGAGTGCTGCAGATTCGACCTATATTAGATATGTATACCGTATGATATATTTTATAGTAAGGGTTGAAGTATGCATGTCAAAAAGAATATATATTTGCGACTGGTGAAAGATAATTACCTCCCGTCGATGATATAAAGATTGAGTGCTGCAGATTCGACCTATATTAGATGTGTATGATATATGTTATAGTACACATCTTCATTTGTAGCATTGCCAGCAGAGAGAGATGCAGAGAAAGATGGTTCGCATTTGCTTCATGAACTATGACGGGCTGCCGAAGCTTTTGAAACATTATCTTTAAGGGGGGTCACCGATTTTGTTTTCTCTTGCTCTCTTTTTCTCTCTTTCTCTGGCTTGTATCCATGCGGCCCCATTCAGCCAACTGTTTTAAGACGTTTATCCCCAGCAAGGTGTCAATTTCTTCCTAGCGAGCGATAGCTAGCTAGCATTGTATGGAGAAATCCGGCTTCGCCGGAGAAATATTTCTATCAAAAAATGTACAAATTTAGCTTGCGGTCAAAACAAAAATATATACATTACAGAATACGGAAGACAGAGAACTTTTTAGCCGAATATACGCTTCCTGGTTATACAATGTTTGAGAAAAGTCGGATCAATAGAAATGGAGGAGGAGTTCTGTTTTTTATAAAGGAAAGTCTTAATCCCGTCTTAATGTCAAAACCTCAAATTGCGAATATAGACATATCTTACGTACTATTAAATAATAAACGAGGAACTAAAATAACACTAGCTTTATTATACAGACCCCCATCTCAATCAGTGCAAACTGACAGTGAAATTTATGAACAAATTGCAGAAATACACTAACATACAAGATACCGTAATTCTTGGCGATTTCAACTTACCCGTGACTAAATGGGGCGATATTCTTACTTCACACTCTGGACACGACCTCTATGCTAACTTGCAAGAGAGTTCACTTTTTCAATTTGTACAATCTCCGACCCGTGGTAATAATGTGCTTGACCTTGTACTCGCAACAAAAGAAGAATTAATAGAGAATTTGAATGTTGGTGATGAATTCAGTAACAGCGACCATCGTACGATAACTTTCACTTTAAAGTTTACTAGTAACAAATCAAATAGCAGCATTGAGGAAGTCCCTAATTTCAAGAAAGCAAATTTTCAAAAACTTAACTCAAAGCTTAAAGAAACTGACTGTAGCTTTCTGACTAACAATAACGACATAAATACATCTTGGGAGTGTTTCACAACCACTTACCTTAAGGCAGTGCAAGACTGCATACCATCGAAAATACGGCGTCCAGGCCATAATGATAAGCCCAAATGGTGGAATAAAGATATTTCAGACTGTCTGCTTGCTAAAAAATTTGCTAATGATAGATTAAAATCCTCACAAAATGACGAAGAACGGGTGAATTTTGTAGAGCTACGACGCAAAGCCAAAAAGTTAATTAAGCAAAGTAACAAGACCCTGGAGTTACATGTTGCGAATCAAAGTAAAACAAACCCGAAAGAATTCTATAGTTATATCAGAAAGAAAAAAGTAGTTACTTCAACTGTTGGACCGTTAGTCGATGAAAATGGAGAATACACCAAAGACGAAGTACAAATGAGTAATGCCCTCAATACCTTCTTTGCATCAGTTTTTACAACCGAAGACCTCAGTGATATCCCTACACCATCGCCGATTCAGATTGATAATTCAGATGTTCTAAGCAATATCACCGTTACCGAGAGAGAAGTATTGAATTGTTTAGATAAACTCAAGGTAAATAAAACGCCTGGACCTGATACAATCTCGCCTAGAGTTCTAAAGGAAGCTAAGGATGAGCTCTCCAAACCACTGACATTGCTATTCAATGAATCCTTGCAGTCTGGGACTATGCCTGATCAGTGGAAGCTAGCCAACGTAACACCGATATTCAAAAAAGGCAGCAAATCCCTACCCAGTAACTATCGTCCAATTAGCTTAACCTCAATTGTATGTAAAATGCTAGAAACGGTCTAAGAGACAGACTCGTAAAACACTTAGAGGCAAATAACTTACTTAAAGATACTCAACACGGCTTTCGTAAAAAAACGTTCCTGTTTAACAAACCTCTTAGACTTCTTCCACGATATCCTCAACCTCTACGATGAGATTAAAGCTGTAGATATTATATACCTTGATTTTCAAAAGGCCTTTGACAAAGTTCCCCACAAACGTTTACTGCTAAAACTAAAAGCGCATGGAATACAAGACGGTGTGTTGAAATGGATAGAAAATTGGCTCAGCGACAGAAAGCAAAGAGTAGTCATAAACGGTAAGGCATCTAAATGGACCAATGTAAGTAGCGGGTACCCCAGGGATCGGTACTAGGACCAATTCTCTTTCTAATTTACCTCAACGACATAGATGAGGGTCTCACCTGTACAATCTCAAAATTTGCTGACGATACAAAAATTGCAAATAGCGTACTCTCAAAAGAACAAGTTGACGATATGCAACACAATCTAGATAAATTGTCATGTGGGCCCAAATTTGGCAAATGAGTTTCAATGCGGATAAATGTAAAGTACTACATATCGGATACCTAAATGAGAAAGCAAACTATTCGATGAATGGCACTCAGCTTAAGAATGTAAACAGAGAAACCGATCTGGGAGTAACAATATCGAGTAACCTAAAACCGAGTCAACAATGTTCAGAAGTGTTAAGAAGGCCAAACAAAATAATTGGCTTTATAGGCAGGTCATTTGAGCATAAATCCAAAGAAGTTATCCTAACCCTTTACAATTCACTAGTCCGCCCTCTTCTGGAATACTGCGTTCAATCCTGGTGCCCTTATGACAAAAAGATATAAACAAGCTAGAACGAGTTCAACGTAGAGTTACCAAAATGATACCTAGCCTAAAGAACAAACCATACGAAGAGCGTCTTAGAGAATTAAATATATTTCCTTTAACCCAGCGCAGATTAAGAGGTGACTTAATTCAAGTGTTCAAAATCATCAAAGGCATCGACAAAATTGAACTGTAT
>CM064571.1:16572779-16615279 GCA_032716605.1 Paralithodes platypus
ACATGTTTGTATATTTCACTCGATATGAAGAAATTAAGCTTAGATATTGCTGATACCAATTAGTGACCAAATTATACTTGGTGCCGAGACATCACTTATTAGCGCGATTGTACCGGCAACGTTCTTTTAATTGTATTCTAGATATATTTAGACGATGTTGTGCAGTTTTAAGAAGGATCTGTGGTAGTAAAAAGGGTTAAGTGATATTGTTCGAAGCCTGTTAATTGCTGGAGGCCCTTCTTCAGCTTAATAAAACCGTCTAATAGTAGCCAGGATATATTTAATAGGACGAAGCCGGTACAGAAGGGGTTAATATTAATCCTCCATTACGAACCCCAATGCACTTGAATAAATTAATGAAATCATATGATCCTTCCGGGATTCGAACTCGGGACACCACACCCAGAAAGAACATAAGCATCTAAATCATTACACCAGCAACACAGTTAAAGGCTAAGTACACGATCACGATTAATATCCATTTTCGAATTCTGGATATCAATCTAATCATGCACGTAGACCCAACTGCATTATAGACAGCCTAATAAATGGGGCCAAGATCACTATACTAGGTTTAATTTCTTCTGACGGTAAATTATATCCCTTAGCAACTGATTTATCGATAACTAACGGAAAAATCAGAAACTACTATGTCTCTGCATCATATTAAGACCAAGTTCATAAGATTAGCACCATGTTTCACTAAAAACAAATCTTCAAAATAACAGAGAAATCTTGATGGGGACCTTGCAATATGGGTAAGAGGTATCCTCACCAGGATTCGAACCCACTCACTCCAGGTATATTTGGGAGAGTCGGGCACCGTAACCACTCGGCCATGAGCGGATATAAGGAAAGCAACCTTAGTTCGTCTTTGAGGAACCAGGTTTTTAGTCTCGTGGAGGACTATGCCTTCGAACACGTGGTGAGTTTATTCATGGTCGAAGTCTAATAAACTCACCACGTGTTCGAAGGCTTAGTCCTCCACGAGACTAAAAACCTGGTTCCTCAAATAAGAACTAAGGTTGCTTTCCTTATATCCGCTCATGGCCGAGTGGTTACGGTGCCCGACTCTCCCAAATATACCTGGAGTGAGTGGGTTCGAATCCTGGTAAGGATACCTCTTACCCAACCTGTCGTACTTAATCGTACATAATTGAACTTTGCAATATACCGTCAGTTGAAAAGAAGTATAGTATAGGGTATAGGACCTAGATAAATTGAATACAGTGCAAATCAGAACTTCACCGACTGCCCTACTGTCGAATTATAATTATATATTAGTCACTCTTATTATCCAAGACTGATTTTGGCCTCTTGCAGATTAACGTTCCTTTGTTAACCCCTTCTGTACCGGCGACGTCTTTTTAATTTGATTGTAGCTATATGTAGGCGCTTTTGTGCAGCTTAAGAAGGATCTGTGGTAGTAAAAAGGTTAAATGAGATAGTTCGAAGCCGGTTAATGTGCAGTTATTTTTGTTTTATATGTGGATGAGGGAGACAAAAGGCAAAACTGCCTGTAACAAGTGCCTCTCCCAGAGTTGAAAGAGTGACAGGGCCAAAATCAAGGAATGTTCGAGCCAAAATGTCTGGACACACGGAGTTTGAAACAATTTAAGTCATAGGATGTTGGAAAGATGAATTAGGATTAGAAGTGAAGTTGGTTGGTGAAAAAAATACGAATTGCTGAAGGCCCTTTTTAAACTACATAGAATCGTTTAATAGTAGCCAGAATGAAGTTAAAATACATAGCCGGTACAGAAGGGGTTATGTGTTAAATTGTCTAGTGTTAATCAGAATACAATAAATCGGAGCCTAATTGCACTGAGAGTTACTCGTGGTACTTTTAAGCCTCTTTACTATGAGACGACTTTCCATATCTGAATAACGTCTACTGATGTTAAGGGGGGTGGGCGTATTTATTTGCTAATGTAAATATTTTGTTTTATTATTTTGTATTGGTTTCCTCCCTGGACATCCATTAAGCTTAACAAATCATCCATTAGATCCTCCTTTTAAATTAATTTGATCATATATATATATATATATATTTTATTTTATTTTTTTCCCCGGTGGAAAAATGTTCCGGCCGAAGGCCGGTTCTTCCAAATTTACAGGCTCACTATCGTTCGCCAGGAAAAAAAATCGACACCTAAATAGCACGAAAGGTCTTAATATTGACAAATAAATAAGGCGGAAAGTCTTAAAATCGACAAACTAATGGGGCAAACATCTTAAAATCTAAAAACTAATGGGGCTAGACATGAGGGAGAAGGGGGCCAGAAAAACCGGCCCATCTTCCAGAAAACAAAGCCATCTCCCCTTAAGCACCACCGCTACTATACCCTGTTCCAAATAAGTACACCGAAATTTGTGAACATTAACCTCTATAACTCACGAACGACTAGAGTATTTGAGCTAATATTTCTAGCATATGGGAAGAGTCAGCCAGGGAATAGGTGTGGAAATGTACAGCCCATTTGCTCTAGCCCTTATAGTTTAGTTTTAGAGGTTAGTACGATGTTTGTCCTACATATTTAGAACAGGGTGTACCAGTCTAATAACCACTACCATCACCATAACCAAAATCCCTATACCATTACCACTAAAAGAAAAAAACACGTATTTCCTGATGGACTCTTCCCAAATGATAGAAACGTCATTTATTTCGAGTTATAAGACGTTAAGGAGTCAAAATTATTGTCAAGTTCGCTAGCACTACCTATCACAATCACTTCGGCACTATCACCACCACCACCACCACCACAATCACCACAATCATGTTAACACTACCACCACCATCACGAAACTATCACTACCACCACCAAATCAAACCTACCACCACTACCACTACCAACACAATTCTCCCACCCATACCCACCCGCTACCACCACAATCACTTCATCCGTATCACCACCACCACAATCACTTCATCCGTATCACCACCACCACAATCACTTCAGCACTATCACCACCGCCACAATCACTTCATCCGTATCACCACTATCACAATCACTTCAGCACTATCACCACCACCACAATCAGTTCAGCACTATCACCACTATCACAATCACTTCAGCACTATCACCACCACCACAATCACTTCAGCACTATCACCACTATCACAATCACTTCAGCACTATCACCACCACCACAATCACTTCAGCACTATCACCACTGCCACAATCACTTCATCACTATCACCACCTCCACAATCACAACACTATCACCACTACCACAATCACTTCAGCACTATCATCACCACCACAATCACTTCAGCACTATCACCACCACCATAATCACAACACTATCACCACTACCACAATCACTTCAGCACTATCACCACTACCACAATCACTTCAGCACTATCACCACCACCACAATCACTTCAGCACTATCACCACCACCATAATCACAACACTATTACCACTACCACAATCACTTCAGCACTATCACCACTACCACAATCACTTCACCACTATCACCACCACCACAATCACTTCAGCACTATCACCACCACCACAATCACTTCAGCACTATCACCACTACCACAATCACTTCAGCACTTATCACCACCACCACAATCACTTCAGCACTATCACCACCACCACAATCACTTCAGCACTATCACCACTACCACAATCACTTCAGCACTATCACCACCACCACAATCACAACACTATTACCACTACCACAATCACTTCAGCACTATCACCACTACCACAATCACTTCAGCACTATCACCACCACCACAATCACAACACTATTACCACCACCACAACCACTTCAGCACTATCACCACTACCACAATCACTTCAGCACTATCACCACTACCACAATCACTTCAGCACTATCACCACCACCACAATCACAACACTATTACCACCACCACAACCACTTCAGCACTATCACCACCACCACAATCACTTCAGCACTATCACCACTACCACAATCACTTCAGCACTATCACCACCACCACAATCACTTCAGCACTATCACCACCACCACAATCACTTCAGCACTATCACCACTACCACAATCACTTCAGCACTAGCACCACTACCACAATCACTTCAGCACTATCACCACTACCACAATCACTTCAGCACTATCACCACTACCACAATCACTTCAGCACTATCACCACTACCACAATCACTTCAGCACTATCACCACCACCACAATCA
The DNA here is from genome assembly GCA_032716605.1 of Paralithodes platypus. NCBI lineage: Eukaryota > Metazoa > Arthropoda > Malacostraca > Decapoda > Lithodidae > Paralithodes > Paralithodes platypus. The sequence goes on from CM064571.1 coordinate 16,576,967, forward strand.
CAACACTATTACCACCACCACAACCACTTCAGCACTATCACCACTACCACAATCACTTCAGCACTATCACCACCACCAGAATCACAATACTATTACCACCACCACAATCACTTCAGCACTATCACCACTACCACAGTCACTTCAGCACTATCACCACCACCACAATCACAACACTATTACCACCACCACAACCAATTCAGCACTATCACCACTACCACAATCACTTCAGCACTATCACCACCACCACAATCACAACACTATTACCACTGCCACAATCACTTCAACACTACCACCACCTCCACAATCACAACACTATTACCACCACCACAACCACTTCAACACTACCACCACCACCACAATCACTTCAAGACTACCACCACCACAATCACTTCAACACTACCACCACCACCAACCAAACTACCCACCCATCCACCCACCCCCACCCACACCCACCCATCCCTCCGTCACACAAAACTGCAACGGCGAAATGAAAAGAGGAGGAAAATGCTCCCCCCCCCCCCCCCCCCTCCGGAAATGACAGAGTAAAAGAAGTGTCCGAAATAATATATAACGCTGTCATCACGGCCATTACGTAGCGGTGTCGCATGGAGGGGGGATAGGGACGGGTCGCTACGTGGACACTTCGCTTCACTGTTAAGGGCAGGGTTTTATTTACTTATATATTTATTTATGTATTATTATTTTACATATATACTGTATATATATATATATACAGTATATATATATATATATATATATATATATATATATATATATATATATATATATATATATATATATATTTATAATTTATTTTTTATTTATTTTTATTTCTAAGTTTCCCCCTAGACCATCAAGCTTTAACAATAAAATCAACATCCGCCTTCGAGATAAATTTGTGCCATTTTCAGTAGAAAAATTAACCGGCCAAAGGCCGGTTCCGACTAAATTGCAGTTTGCTATCGCTCGCTAGGAATAAATCGACACCTAAATGGCACGAAATGTCTTAATATTGGCAAAGAAGTTGTGTGGAAAGTTTTAAAATCTCCAAGCTAATGAGACGATAGTTTTAAAATCTCCAAGCTAATGAGACGATAGTTTTAAAATCTCCAAGCTAATGAGACGATAGTTTTAAAATCGCCAAGCTAATGAGACGATAGTTTTAAAATCTCCAAGCTAATGAGACGATAGTTTTAAAATCTCCAAGCTAATGAGACGATAGTTTTAAAATCTCCAAGCTAATGAGACGATAGTTTTAAAATCTCCAAGCTAATGAGACGATAGTTTTAAAATCTCCAAGCTAATGAGACGATAGTTTTGATATCTCAAAAACTTCACTTACTGGTACGAAAATGTACACTAAACATCTAACGCCTAATTGTAGCAAAATTGGTATTTAAATTAGCACATATAAGGAGAGATTTGTTTATATGTGTTCATTAGTTTATTTATATATTTAACCCTTTCAAGATCCAAGACGCATTTCTTTTCTGTTTTCTGGTAATTATTAGACGATTTCATTCAGATTAGGAAGGGTATATGGAAGTCAGAGGGTTGATTGAGATAGCCTTTGCCCTTTTAATACCCACAGATCCTTCCTAAGCTGCCTAAAATCGTCCAATGATGGCCAAAATAAACTGTTAAAACGCGTCAGAGCTTCAAGGGGTTAATATTACTTTTAGTCTACTCACTAGACCTCCATCAAGCTTACTAATATATCCTAAAAATCCCCCTTCGAGTTAAACTGGAAGGCCGAATTTCGATTCCTCCATAATTACAGGCTCGCTATCGCTCGCCAGGAATAAAATCGACACCAACAGTAAATAGCACGAAAGGTCTTGATTTTGATAAAGACATGGGACGAAAGGTCTTAAAATGTCCAAACTAATGAGGTGAACGTCATAAAATCTCAAAACTAATGAGCGAAACATGAGGGAAAAGAAAAAGCCCACCCCCTTAAAATGTTGACCAGATACTTACTATTGCCCTCCTTCAAAAGCGTACATCTGCTCTATAACACCATCCAAGATCAACAGGTAGAAGCAGTGGGGATTGTTACCAGTTCAGTACCAGTGCCGTCCTTTTCATTTCCTGCTGGCTACTATTTTACAGTTGTATGCAGTTTAAGACGGGCCTCAAGCAACTGACAGGCTTCGAACTATCTTGATTAAACATTTCTACTGCCACAGATCCTTCTTAAGCTGTACAAAATCGATGAATATACCTAGAATAATATTAAAAATACGCGCCGGTACATAAAGGGTTAAATGACATTGCTGGGCCCTGGCCTAATTTTAGGAGCGTCCACAAAAGCCAATATCTAGCCATCAATCAGTCGAATCGAACAAAATAATTGTGGACATGAGTTACGTGTGCTCCCCCTCCCCCCCCCCCAGCGTATACATTTTTAGCTGCGTGGTTTCTTTAGCTGCGTGGTTTCTTTAGCTGCGTGGTTTCTTTAGCTGCGTGGTTTCTTTAACTGCGTGGTTTCTTTAGCTGCGTGGTTTCTTTAGCTGCGTGGTTTCTTTAGCTGCGTGGTTTCTTTGCATAATTAGCATGACCAATGAGGATAATACGAAGAGTAACGCAGCAGCGATCGTATAAGTAAATACGATTATCAAAGACAATAGTACAATTGATACGTTACTTTATGATAAATTTAAGGGATGTTACTGATGTGGTGTATACAGACTAATCACACATAACAAAGCCACTCCAACAGCTTCCTCTCTCTCTCTCCAACACCCCTTCTCCCCTCTCTACAATCTTCAGCAAAAATAGAAAAAGTAGAAAGTAGCTACGAGGTGCCGTTGTAAAGGCTTATCCCTCAATACCTTCATCTCATCTGATCTGTATGCGGTTCAAGGGATTGTTTCATATTATTACATCAGTGTGTCAGAATTCATCTATATAATTCCTACCACTTATCACGGTAGGCGACTGTACGTAGAGCCCCAGTCACACATTCTCATACACTTTGAACCCTCGAACTTAATCAACGAACCTGCGAAATACAAATAGCATGTAGAGTTTTAACGCAAATATTCAAAATTGGTCGAGTTAACTTCGAAAATATATACATATTTCTGACCGCAAATATTCACCCTTAAACATGAATATATATTGTGATATAAAGATAAAAGTGGCAATATCAAACTGTGGTTTATGCAACGATTTACTCTGTGCTATATAAATAAATAAATAAATATATATATATATATATATATATATATATATATATATATATATATATATATATATATATATATATATATATATATATATATATATATATATATTATACTGTGAGGAGAAACCTGTGTTGCTGAAAGTCATGCAGATACAAAAAGATATTACATAGTCATTAAAGGTAATAATTATGATTTAGTCAATTTTGAGAAAACTACAGCGAACATAACAAAGCCCTGGTAAAGTATAATTATACCCTACAGAGGAAAGCACCAGGAACAGATGGAGTGTGTGGGGAAATGTTGAGGTATGGTGGTGAGATAGTGATAGAATGGGTATGGAAAATGTGCAAACTAGCATGGGAGAAGGGGAGTGCACCCGATGACTGGAAGACTGGCATAATAGTCCCCCTATATAAGGGCAAAGGGGAAAGAGGAGTGTGTGGTAACCACCGAGGAATATGTCTTCTAAGCGTAGTAGGGAAGGTATACAGTAGGGTAGTGATTGAGAGAGTGAGAGTGAGAACGGAGAAATGGATAGGCGACGAGCAGGGAGGTTTTAGGAAGGGAAGAGGATGTGTAGATCAGATTTTTACCCTGAATTGTGTTGTGGAGAAGTATCTGGAGAAGAACAAAAGGTGTATGTTGCCTTTATGGACTTGGAGAAGGCCTATGACAGAGTGGATAGAGAAGGTTTGTGGAAAGTACTTAGAATATACGGAGTAGAGGGCAAGTTGCTGAAAGCAGTGAAGAGCATGTATGAGGGTGCAAAGGTGGCAGTACGTGTGGAGAGTGAGCAGAGCGAGTTCTTTGACCTGAATGTTGGTTTGAAACAGGGGTGTGTGATGTCCCCGTGGTTGTTTACTGTATATATGGATGGAGTTATGAAAGAAATACTATCAAGAGCAGTGGATGTTGGTGTATCGCTGAAAAGGGAGGGAATTGAGTGGAAGCTACCTATACTGCTGTTTGCGGATGATACAGTTCTGATGAGTGATAATGAATGGGAGTTGCAGGGTCTGGTAAATGAGTTTGGAACAGTGTGCGAAAAAACGGAATTTGAAGGTAAATACGGGGAAGAGCAAGGTTATGGTCTTCGAAAGGGGTGAAGTCACAGAGTGTGAGGTGAAGCTGAACGGTCAGGCTATGGAGATCGTCAACTCTTTTAAGTATCTGGGCAGTGTGTTGAGTAAAGATGGGACTATGGATGAAGAGGTGCGGGAGAGGGTACAACAGGGGAAGAGGGTTGTAGGAACGCTAAAAGCAGTAACAAGAAATAGGGTGGTCAGTATGGAAGTGAAGAAGTCCTTGCATGACAGTGTGGTAATCCCGACACTGACTTACGGAAGCGAAGCATGGACGTTGGTTGAGAGACTCAGACCAAGAGTGAGAGCAGTGGAAATGAATTACTTAAGGAGTGCGTGCGGAGTTACATGGAGGGATAGACAGACTAATGAGGAAGTAAGAAGGAGGTGTGGTGTGGAGGTAGATGTGCTGGAAAGTGTGAAAAGGAACAACTTGAGATGGTTCGGCCATATGGAACGTATGGAAAGCGAGAGAATGACTAAGAGGGTGTATGAGAGCGAGGTGGAGGGACAGAGGGGGAGAGGTAGACCGAATATGAGGTGGAAGGATGGAGTGAGGAAGTACATGAACGAAGGTGGTGCTGGTTGGGGGGAGGGGCGTCGACTAACTGAGGACAGAGGTGCATGGGGGCGGTTCGTTCGTGGCCACCCCTTCGGGGATCACGGCGTCAGGCAATAGATAGATAGATAGGATTGTATCACATAAAGAGTGAGAGATAAATGCTATAAATCTTACTAACACACCAAAGCAAACTTCTAACATTGGCCTCTAGATTTCTGTATTAACATATAGAATAAGAACACCCTTTAAGATCCTGAAGTAAGACAGGGCCAACTTTTTTCATGGAGCTCCATTTTGGTACCTTAATTTTCAAGCAACGAGGTGATATTTCAATTTTGATCGTGTCGAATTTTGATCCAAGCACCAAACAATTTATCCTGTACCAGAATTAACCCTTTCTGTACCACTGGCATCCTTTTTATTTTATTCTGGCTACTATTAGATGATTGTATTCAGCCTAGGAATGACGTCTATCCATTAAAAAGCTAAAGACTATCTCAATTAATCTTTATAGCAACCATATATCCTTCCTAAGCTTCATAAAATCGCCTAAATATAGCTGAAGTCAAACAAACAAGACGTCATCAGTACATAATGGGTTAATGAATGTTTTTTTTTTTTATAGGTATAGACATATTTGGGAGTACAGATAGGCTATAGTCTATTCGCTGTAAGTAGGCGAAAAATCGTGACCTCTATCCTCTGTAACTCAAGAAGGACTAGAGTAATCGAGCTAATATGTCTACCATTTGGGGAGAGTCAGTGAAGGAATAGATGTGGAAATTTACAGCCAATTTGATCCAGCTTTTTTTGAGATACAGAGGATAGAGGTCATGATTTATCGCCTACTTACAGCGAATAGACTATAGTAACACCAGTGGCACCAACATGGCGGAGGTTGGCCGATCCTTGGTACTATAGTGTCTTTAGAACGACCCTTTAAGCCCTTTTTCCTTCAACATTTATCCTCAACACAGGTCTGGTAGCTTATGAGGTAAACATTTAAAATAGTTAGGTTACCTAAATTCATCTATCATCAGTCTACTTTCCGATACCAGTGCAAAATATTCCAGAAATGTTGCCAGAAAAAAAGTTGATCATCGAATGTTGACTAAAAAAAATCTCGTGTGATACCTGGCTTACTGTAATACCCAGGGGGAAGAGGGATTCGGGCATAGCTTCATAGAAAACGGAACTTCAGGTTAGGCGGGAAACTCAGGTGCAGCGGTCAAGCGAGAATCTAGATAAGTTTAGAATACAATTTAAATATTCCATCGTGATCAATAATATGTCTTACACTAATTCAACAGCCTATATATGCGATGTACCGGGAAATGGTGATGTATAAATATTTTGCGTTAATGGAGGAATATAGTAGATAACATAGACACTCGCTTGCATGCCATTTATTGTTTACTAAGCGGTGGTGCGGAAGTGTGTATACCTCGTCCCTTGCGATGTGGGCCTAACTTCTCCGATTTTACCCCTTTATCCTGGACCAAAGTGTAAACCCAAGTGATATAAGTGACGTGGGGGAAGCAGAGAAGAGTGGAAAGAGAAATACTAGGAACGGTACTGGACAAAGAGGTAAGGAAATGGATGTAAATATGACTACCCGTCTCTTTCACTCGGCGGTCATTTCACCTAACGTCAACAGTGCATTCATTTTTCCGTCACTGCATTCAAAAGTTTAACACTATATGGTGCAACGTCTTGGGGGTTATTATGGTATTTTGTTTAATTATTATTGAGGGTTTTAATTGTTTTTGACATTTTCGAACAATGTGTTTTTAGTTTACCCCGAGACTTGGAAAAACGCCTCTCCAAATCCCCTTCAAACTAAAACAAACGTCCCCCAGACCCCCTTCAAGCTAAATGTGTAAATTTTTCGGTAGAAAAATTTCCTGGCCAAAGGCCGGTTTCTCCCAAATTGCAGGCTCGCTATCGCTCGCCCAGGAAAAATCGACACCTTATTGGGTAGAAGCTTCATATAATCGCCAAACTAATGCGATGAAACGTCTTAAAATCTCCAAGCTAATGGAGTAAAACAGGGAGGATCGAAATTGGCCCGCCCTGCACCTAATAGGGTTAATCACCTACTTCACTTAGTTATCCCTTTCGATCTTTGAGGACGCCTTTTCATTTAATTTTGACTAACATTAGACGATTTTCCCCAAGTTTGGAAGATCGTCTAGAAATCAAATGGAAATAATCTATCTCAAGTTGTTCTGACAACGGAAACAGAAGGAACAGAGTAATTGACCACTTGCGAGTTTCGGTCTATAAGGAAGTTGGAGCTGTAGACATCGAAAATTAACAGAATGATCACCTAAATTGCGGTTGTAGTGCTCATACTGTATACATAATTAAAACCCAATTCAACATACTTTTTATCCATTAGAAACCTACTTTATTATTGTAGGCCTATTTCTGTTTAATATCGATGTTTATGGCTCCAACTTCCTTATAGCCTGAAACTCGCAAGTGGTCAATTACAATTTAATTACCACAAATAAAAGTAAAGTCTACGGGAGTAACACGTCTGGTTTCGATACAGTTTCCCCCCCTAGATTTTAATCTGAAAAGAAGACGGGATCATTTTATAGTTTGTTTATATGTGTTATGAAAAGTTATATTATCATCAATTAGCCTATAACCCTTTACAAAAATAAACTTGGGGAATGTGTCGTATACTCGTCTGGTACATCACCTCTTGACATCACCATCCCTTGACATCACCTTCTCTTGACATCACCTTCTCTTGACATCACCATCCCTTGACGTCACCTTCCCTTAAGATCACCATCCCTTGACATCACCATCATTCACATCACCATCCATTGATATCACCATCCCATGACATCATCATCCCTTGACATCACCACCCCTTGACATCACCACCCCTTGACATCACCACCCCTTGAAATCACCATCCCTTGACGTCACTATCCCTTGACATCACCATCCCTTGGCATCACTATCCCTTGACATCACCATCCCTTGACATCACCACCCCTTGACATCACTATCCCTTAATTGACATCACCATCCCTTGACATCACTATCCCTTGACATCACCAACCCCTCACATCACCATCCCCTGACATCACCATCCCTTGACATCACCAACCCTTGACATCACCATCCCTTGACATCACCAACCCTTGACATTACCATCCCTGACATCACCATCCCTGACATCACCATCCCTTGACATCACTATCCCTTGACATCACCATCCCTTGACATCACCATCCCCTGACATCACCATCCCTTGACATTACCATCATTCACATCACCATCCATTGACATCACCTATCCCTTGACATCACCATCCCTTGACATCAATATCCCTTTACATCACCATCCCTTGACATCACCATCCCTTGACATCACCATCCCTTTACATCACCATCCCTTGACATCACCATCCCTTGACATCACCATCCCTTGACGTCACCATCCCTTGACGTCACCATCCCTTGACGTCACCATCCCTTGACATCAATATCCCTTGACATCACCATCCCTTTACATCACCATCCCTTGATATTACCATCCCTTGACGTCACCATCCCTTGACGTCACCATCCCTTGACATCACCATCCCTTGACATCACCATCCCTTGACATCAATATCCCTTCACATCCCCCCCCCCCCCCTTTCCACACACACGCACACTCTATCTTTTCACCCACTCTGCCTCGTAATACCCACACCCTACACTTCACCCTCCACACCCAACACCTCTCACCACTCACGTCACCACCTCACCTCTTCAGCTCATACCCCTACGCCACTCTGTCTGTTAATGTTCACTTCTCCTTAACCCCCAGCCCATCTCCCTTATTATCAGTTTCCGTCCCCCATGTATTTTTCCGTACGTCACCACCCATCACCCATTTCACGTCACCCGCCACTGTTCACCCCGCCATGAAGGACGGTCTGAACTGGGCCTGGGTAGTTTGGGGGCCGAAGATGTTCATGGGTGCGGGTTTTTTTTATATCGCCGTTTTCTTTTACGAAGGTTTCCCATTTTCTTCGTTATTGATCTACTTCCTGTGAAGAAGTGTTATTCTCTAAATAGATAAATATGTATATACTGTATATATATATATATATATATATATATATACTGTATATACTGTATACTGTATATAAACATATATACAGTATACTGTATATTCACAAATAAGCATATATATACGTTTCCAATTGTTTGCGTCACTAGTAAGCACAAGAACTATATAAGTTAGGTAAGTTTAGATTTAGGAAAGATATAGGAAGACACTGGTTTGGGAATAGAGTTGTTAAAAGGTGGATTGGACTGCCCGGAGCAGTGATTAGCTCAGGAACAGTTGAAAGCTTTAAGCGTAAGTTGGATCCCATATGGATGATATGGGCTGGGTGTGAATGGGAGCTGCTTCGTGTGGACCGCATGGCCTTGTGCAGTTTCCCGCTATTTTATGTGCTTATACATAAATGGTTAACCCTTTGACTACCAGCGACGTGTGCTATATTTTATTCAAGCTAAATTAAGACGATATAATGCAGCTTAGGAAGGATCTGTGGCAGTTCAAAGGGTTGGTTAAGGTATTGTGAAGCCTTATTATTGCTAGAGGTCCTTCCTAAGATTAATGAAATCCTCTAATAGTTGCCAGAATATGATGAAAAGGACATCCCTGGTACTGGACGGGTTAACAGCTACAGTACAGTATAGATGAAGAAAGAACATGTGTGTATGTGAACACTATTACTAATATATTTACTACGACAATATTCTTTTGGAATTTGTGATAGTTTTTTTGAACAGCTAGAATATTAATGGATACCGGTACGTTTGCACACTTTTCAATTATTTGTTTTGTTCTATACGGATGAGGGAGACAAAAGGCGAAACTGCCTGTGGACAGTATTATGCAACGATGCGTATGTAGGCTATATATGGATGAATTGTATTGTTAAGAATGCAAAAAAAAATGTATGTGTGTATGTATCTTGGTCTCTATAGGTATAAATATATTAACTCTTTTGTCATCAGCATTTCCCTATAGGATAAAGTTAACGATGCGGCTACTCCACCTTTGTCGCACCTCTTAATCCTCTTTATAATCTCTCTCTCTCGCTCTCTCTCTCGCTCTCGCTCTCTCTCTCTCTCTCTCTCTCTCTCTCTCTCTCTCTCTCTCTCTCTCTCTCTCTCTCTCTCAAGACGAGATGGGTTGGGTGTGAAAAGGATCTGCCGTGTGTGAGCTAATTGCCTCTCTGCAGACTCCCGTTGTCTTACATTATTATGCTCTCTCTCTCTTTCTCTCTCTCTCTCTCTCTCTCTCTCTCTCTCTCTCTCTCTCTCTCTCTCTCGTGACCTGACCTGACCTGACCTGCCCCTCAAATACCAAGGTTATACTCCATTGTTCCTTTTCAAGAGGAAGACTTGGTTTATTGAGTTAGACGTCCCGCTAATGTAAAGAGAGAGAGAGAGAGAGAGAGAGAGAGAGAGAGAGAGAGAGACAGAGAGAGAGCGAGAAAGAACTTGAGATTCCGGTGAAGCAGTCTGTCCTTATTTGTACGCAGCCATATAATAGTAATAAATAACACCAAGAGAGAGAGAGAGAGAAAGAGAGAGAGAGAGATTATAAAGGAGATCAAGAGGTTTTAAAAGGGTGGAGTAGCCGCATCATTAACTTTTCCTATAGGGAAATAGTGTGGACAAAAGAGAAAATAAAGGATGACCTATAGAAAGCAACATACATACATACATATATACATAAATACATGTATTATATACTAAAGTATTTAATGTATACAGACTTATAAATACAAGCGGTATCTCAGAGGTGTTTGGCAGTTTCAAATTAAAAGATTATAAGGAGCTGGTTTATGCAGTAGGTGTGAAAAAGGATGAGCAGCTACATCATTAACTTAAACCTTTGAGGATATACCGACGTACATACATACATTTGTACATGTTAAATATATATAAGAACAAAAAAATGGGAGTCTGCAAAAAGCCAATCGGCCCACACAAGGCAGATCCATGTCACACCCAACCCCAATTACATAAGAACATAAGGTCATAAGATCGCGGGAAACTGCATATGGCCATGCGGCTCACTAAGGCAGCTCCCATTCACACCCAGCCCATATCACCCATATGAGAATCCAACTTATGCTTAAAGCTTTCAACTGTTTCTGAGCTAATTAACTGTTCTGGGCAGTGCATTCCACATGTTAACAACTCTATTCCCAAACCAGTGTTTTCCTATATTTTTCCTAAATCTAAACTTATCTAACTTGAAACCATTTGAGCGGGTTATGTCACCGTTCTTTAGCTTTAATACCTCATCTGTATCGCCCTTATTTAAACCTTTTATCCATTTAAATACCTCTATCATGTCTCCTCTACATCTTCGTCTTTCTAGTGAGTGCAAGCCTAAGACTTTCAACCTCTTCTCATACGATAAGTTGCTAATATTATGTATCTTTTTCGTCATTCTTCTTTGGACTGCCTCTAAAGGGTCGATGTCCATTCTGTAATAAGGGCACCAAAATTGAACAGCATAGTCTAAATGGTGTCTTACTAGTGCTAAGTACAGTTTTAAGAAAACTTCAGCAGTCCTGTTGCTAACACTCCTAGATATGAATCCTAGAATTCTATTGCCCTGTTCCTAACACTTATACATTGTTTTCTGGGTTTCAGATCATTACTAACGAGCACCCCCAGATCTTTCTCACACTCTGAGTTATTATGTATGCATGTATTCATTATTTTTCTAGTTTCCTCCCTAGACCTCCATCAAATTTAAAAAAAACATCTATTAGATCCCCCTTCTAGATATTTTGTACATTTTTCGGTAGAAAAATATTCTTCCAACATTACAGGCTCACTATTGTTCGCCAGGGAAAAAATCGACACCTAAATAGCACGAAAGGTCTAAATTTGACGAAGAAATGGGGTGAAAGGTCTTAAAATCGACTAACTAATGGGGCAAACATCTTAACATCTGAAAACTATGGGGCTAAACATGAGGGAGAAAGTGGTCCAGAAAACCGGCCCTCCCCCCTTATTAAGCGATGCCCCCGAAGCGACCTATATCTTGTATTTCGATATAGCTTGAATTATAACATACATACAGTACATACATATAATTATACCTACATACATACATACATACATACATACATACATACATACATATAATTATACCTACACACTTTACTATATACATACCTAAACACTATACATACATACATACATACATACATACATACATACATACATACATACCTAAACACTATAGATACATACCTACATACATACATATATACATACAGAGAGAAAGAGGAGAGGGGATTATAGATAAGTGATTTGTACAGTGGGTGTGAAGCAGGAGGAGTGACTACCTCAATTAACCTTAAGGGAGCCCACCTCGCTTTTTTTTTCTCTTTCTCTCCCTCTCTCTTTGTTTTGTATCCATTCGGCCTGATTCAGCCTACTGTTTTAAGACGTTTACCCCAATTCAGGTGTCAATATTTTCCTGGCGAGCGGTAGCGAGCCAGCATATATATATATATTTGTGTTTTGACAGCAAGCTAAATTTGTAAATTTTTCGATAGAAAAATGTCTGCGGCGAAGCCGGATTTCTCCGTACAATGCTGGCTCGGTTTCGCTCGCCAGGAAGAAATCGACACCTGGATGGGGATAAAGCTCTTAAAACAGTTGGCTGAATGGGGCCAAATGGATACAAGCCAGAGAAAGAGAGAAAAGGAGAGCATCATACAAAAAAAATCCTGTGCCCCCCCTTAATCTTTCGGGGAATATTGGTGAAGGAAGGTCTGTACTGTAGATTTGCCAAGTTCAAGAGATTAGGTATACACACTCTTGATTTTGGATGTAGGTATATAGTTAATGGTATATACACACGAATATACCGACATGGTCTGATGGATGTATGAGTAGAGAATGAAATACCAATAGATGTATGTTCGTATATGCATAAACACAGAGAGAGAGAGAGAGGTGAGGGAGTATTAGAGAGAGAGAGAGAGAGAGAGAGGCGAGGGAGTATTAGAGAGAGAGAGAGAGAGAGAGAGAAAGGTGAGGGAGTATTAGAGAGAGAGGTGAGGGAGTATTAGAGAGAGAGATAGAGAGAGAGGCGAGGGAGTATTAGAGAGAGAGAGGTGAGGGAGTATTAGAGAGAGAGATAGAGAGAGAGGCGAGGGAGTATTAGAGAGAGAGAGGTGAGGGAGTATTAGAGAGAGAGAGAGAGAGAGGTGAGGGAGTATTAGAGAGAGAGAGAGAGGTGAGGGAGTATTAGAGAGAGAGTATATTTATAACGTAGGTGTGAAACAGGAGGGGAAATCACGTCGTTTGGATTTTATCCTTTGGAGAAATGGCGATGCAGGAGAGAGAGACATATATGTACATATATTTACATAGATACACTGGCCACACAGACCTTACGATCCAAACGAGGTGGTCAGGACTTAATTTTATACAGTAGAGATGGCATATCCGATAGAAAAGGAAAGTTGAAGGAAAGGATAGAAAAGAAGAAGAGAGAGAGAGAGATATATGGTTTTTAGTGTATTATAATGTGTTTGGCCATTCTCTTGATCACATTCCTTATTGTTTGTCATTTACTTTGTATCTTAATTATTACTACTATTTACCGTATCTGTCAATCCTTCCCATTGTTTTCTAACTGGCGTGTTGGCTTACAACGACGGCAATAAGTTACATGTGGTCCATCCTACACAATATTAGTGGTAAAATATGTTGTAGTAGTAGTAGTAGTAGTATTAGTAGTAGTAATAGTAGTAATAGTAGTAGTAGTATAGGTAACGCCAACGAACTTGACAATAATCTTGATTCCTGACCTCTCTGTCTGTAACTCAAAAGGGCCTAGAGCAAATTGGATGTAAATATCCACACCTATTTCCTGGTGGACTCTTCCCAATTGATAGTAACGTCAGCCCGATTGCTTTCATTAATTTCGAGTTATAAGAAGTTTAGGGGTCAAGATTATTGTCCGCTGGCGCTACCTTTAGTAGTAGTAGTAGTAGTAGTAGTAGTAGTAGTAGTAGTAGTAGTAGTAATAAAATATGTCTGAAATGTTATATATATATCGAAAAAATGGTCGAATTCCAAATGCACTTAAATAAATAGTATTGTTTGCCCTTGACCCCTTGGCCGAGGCGGTATGTCAAGATCATTAAGAGTGTGGCCTAAGGATAATCGTTAATGTATTTGGCTACCTCCACCTTTTTCACACCTTCTGGACCCGGAGACTCTAATCCTTTCTTTAATGGTTTCCGACGAGCCAAAACTCTCTCTCTCTCTCTCTCTCTCTCTCTCTCTCTCTCTCTCTCTCTCTCTCTCTCTCTCTCTCTCTCTCTCTCTCTCTCTCTCTCTCTCTCTCTCTCTCTCTCTCTCTCTCTCTCTCTCTCATATTTTTTAGGTTATATACGTTCACCAATAGTTACCATTTTTAATACGAAATCCCGACAAAAAATTCTGATACTCGAATCCCTGGTCACAAAATATATATACAGTATATATATATATATATATATATACATATATTATATATATATATATACGATATATATATATATATATATATATATATATATATATATATATATATATCATCCTGGTCACAAAATATATATACAGTATATATATATATAGAGAGTAAAACTCGCTCGGAAAATTGAAACAATGGAACACCAAGCTTTCGTCTATTATCTCAAGACATCTTTAGGGTAATACAAGAAAACGGGGGGAGAGTGAAGCTTTAATACTTTAAATATTTAAGCCTCACTCTCCCCCTGTTTTCTTGTATTACCCTGAAGATATCTTGAGAGAATAGACGAAAGCTTGGTGTTTCATTGTTTCAATTTGCCTAGCGAGTTTTACTACATAATTTGATCACACGTATTTGTAATTTTACCTCCATATATATATATATATATATATATATATATATATTATACAGTATATATATTCGAAACTTTAGCTGGCTTCAGTGAAACCATATAATAGATTCTGCTATTCAGCTTTTATTTCCATAATTCAGATTGGTAATACTTTTATTTCACTTGAGGGAGCTTAATTATTATGATAGTAATCCTTAATATCGTGGCGCAATGCAAAGGTGTGTTTATTTTCGGTGTGAGCATCCTTGGTTCGAATCCCCGGACTGCCACATGTGTTTGTTAATTTCATTAATTGAGTTTAGGAGTAAAGTTGGTCGGTGGAGAGAACATAATAATTGTTAATCTTTCATATGAAGAAAAGATGAACAAATAGGTTTAAAGTCGTTCGAAACTCGTCGAGTTTGTAGAGGAATTCAAATGGGTAGGTGGAACCGTCCCACACGAGGCAGAACCCATTCACATCCAACCCATATCATTCATATGACTATCCAGTTTGCGCTTGAAATTATCTACCGTTCCTAATGAAGCTAATCACTGCACTAGAAAATATATCAAGGTTTATCAAATCTATCTATCTAGGCAATGTATTTAATAAAGGGGATATAATAATGTACTGAAGGTAACTGATAGCAACAGAACTTAAGGGGAGATTTCCACTTGAGGGATACTTTTCTGGACCCCCTTTTCCCTCATGTTTAGCCTCATTGCTTTTGAGATTTTAAGACGTTCAGCCCATTATTTTGGCGATTTCAAGAACTTTCGCCCTATTTATGTTGATTTTAAGACCTTTCGTGCCTTTTAGCTGTCGATTTTTGCCTGACGAGCGATAGCGAGTCTGTGATTTAAGAGGAACCGGCCTTCGGCCTGGACATTTTTTACCGAAAAATTTACAAATTTATCTTGAAAAGGGGTCTAGGGACTGTAATTATAAGCTTGATGGAGGTCTAAGGAACAAACTAAAGACCTCCCCTTAAACAAATGGATTCATAACACATATACTTTGTTTTAGAACATTTTATAGGCGAGTATATTAGGTGGAAAAGTTGGAGTATTGTGGAATACGGCACTCTGCAAAAAGGCACCGGATATAAAGGCACAGACAAAAAAGGCACCGGATATAAAGGCACAGACAAAAAAGGCACCGGATATAAAGGCACAGACAAAAAAGGCACCGAATATAAAGGCACAGACAAAAAAGGAACCGGATATAAAGGTACAGACAAAAAAGGCACCGGATATAAAGGCACAGACAAAAAAGGCACAGACTAAAAAGGCACCGGATATAAAGGCACAGACAAAAAAGGCACCGGATATAAAGGCACAGACAAAAAAGGCACCGAATATAAAGGCACAGACAAAAAAAAGGAACCGGATATAAAGGTACAGACAAAAAAGGCACCGGATATAAAGGCACAGACAAAAAAGGCACCGGATATAAAGGCACAGACAAAAAAGGCACCGGATATAAAGGCACAGACAAAAAAGGCACCGGATATAAAGGCACAGACTAAAAAGGCACCGGATATAAAGGCACAGACAAAAAAGGCACCGGATATAAAGGCACAGACAAAAAAGGCACCGGATATAAAGGCACAGACAAAAAAGGCACTGGAAAAAAAGGGCACTGGAATATTGGAATACTGTAGCTTACCGACGGATACAAATACAATGGGCTTAACCCTCTCCGACATATGACGCGATTTTGAGCCTATTAGGGATACATTAAAACCTTTGTTACCATCAGGGGTATTTAGAAACCTTTAGTTTAGTTACTTCAACCTCTGCAGTTGTCTTTGAGTTAGCTGTGGGCAGAAAACTAATTGTGGAGAGGTAATATAAGAGAGAGAACTCTATTTCTTATTGCTAATCTGGCAACTCTGCGTCATATGAGTCTGAAAGGGTTAACACTATCTGGTTCGACGCCTTGAGGGTTATTAGAATACTATGTTTAATTATTACTGAGGATTTTTCTTGCTTTCACCAATTTCGAGCAATGTATTCTAGTTTGTCCCGCAGCTTAACAAAAGACGCCTAGCCAGACTTCCTTCAAACTAAAACAAAATCCTAATTACAATAATTATAATAAATAAAAATGCCCACTCAGACTTTCTTCAAGCTAAATATGTACGGGGTTTTTTCTATAGAAGAGTGTTTCGTCCAAAGGCCGATTATTTTCTAAGTTACAGACTCGTTATCGCTCGCCCACAAACAAAAATCGACACCTGAATAGGGTGATTCGTCTTATTATCGCCAAACTAATGGGGATGAAGCTTTATGAAATATCATAACTACTGGAGTGAAACAGGGGAGCTCCACAAAGACCTCGCTCGGACCAAATAGGGTTAAGAACAAGAGAAATCTTTAAGGTAAAATTAAATAGACATAATGAGATGGGCTGGGTATTTGAGGGTTCTGCCTTTCGTGGACTGTTTGGCATTTGCAGACTCCTGTTTTCTTGTTTTCTTATCAAACCATGAATATAATCTAGATTGTATATTTAGGATTCCAGCTTCATGTGTGTGCCAATGTTTCTATCTATCTAAGCTACCCATCACTCTGTCAGTTTGTGTAATGGTTTACTACCATTTGACTTTCACGATCTATATATTTATAATTGGCAGCCCTCTTCCTTCCTCTATTCTACCTCATTGTTATATATAATTGGCAGCCCTCTTCCTTCCTCTATTCTACCTCATTGTTATATATAATTGGCAGCCCTCTTCCTTCCTTTATTCTACCTCATCGTTATCAACTCTGGGTAAGCAGAGTTTGGTATCGCCCCCCCGTATAGTGGGTACCACACAAACAAAATGTCTGTCGTCGTCGTCGTCGTCGTTGTTCGTCGTCGGCATCGTTGTCGTCCGTCTGTTTCGGAACTCCTCCTAGACCGTTGGATGGATTTTCACCATATTTCACACGAACATTTGTTGCGTGAATGCAAAAGTCAGTCAAAAAAGATTTTTTGAATTTATGCAATAGTTATGATTTTAGGTCCAACATATGGTTTTGCCTCCCCCCCCCCCCTCCCCCCCCCCCCCCCCCCCCCCCCCCCCCCCCCCAGCAATGATGGCGTTCTTAGTGTGTTTTCTGGGAGCGAAAACATCTCGCTACGTATTTGCTAGGTTAAGCTAGTTTAGTTGGCATTAGAAGTGATGGTAGTAATATTTGGATTTATGGTGATAGTAGTGATAATGGTGATAATTGTAGTGATGATGGTTGTAGTTGTATTGATGATGATGACAGTAGTAAATAATATGATGGTGACAGTAGTAGTAATGATGGTCATAATAGTAGTGATGATGGTGACAAGTAATGATGATAGTTGTAGTGATAATAATGACAGTAGTGATGATGGTAGTGACGATGGTGTGAGTATTAGTGATGATGGTGAGTAGTAGTGAGGATGGTGAAATTTGTAGTGATGATGAGTTGTGGTGATGAAGTTCATAGTAATGGTGATGATGGCAGTAGTAGTGATGATGGTGACAGTAGAATAAATTATGGTAATATTTGTGACAGTAGTAATGATGATGGTTATAGCAGTAGTGATGATGTTAACAGTAGTAATGATGATTGTAAGATGGTGGTGATGATGTTAGTAATGATGGTTGATAATTGTAGTATCAATGATGATAGTAGAGATTAAGATGCTAGTGACAATGGACAGTGATTATGGTGAGAGTAGTAGTGATAATTGTAATTGTAGTAGTGATGATGATCATAGTAATGGTGATGATGACAGTACTCGTGATGATTGTGGCAGTTGTAGTGATGATGGCAGTTGTAGTGATGATGACAGTAGTAGTGATTATGTTAATTGTGATTGATGATGGTATTAGTAGTGATGATGGTAACCCATCGCTGAGTTGGGTATGCCGTTTTTATTTTGGGCAAAACGGCACGTCTACTTTATTTATAATTGGCAGCCCTCTTCCTTCCTCTATCCTACCTCATTGTTATATAAAAAGACAATAGAACCTGTCTATTTAATGATCTATCTATACATGTATTTGCTCTTAATGATTGATCTCTATAACTGTTTGTCTATCCCGGTTCCCTGGCACCCCTCATCACCCTCCCCTCAAAGAAACCACCTGACCTCCCCATTACCCATTGTTTCAGAGGTCAAGGGTCACACGGGGTCAGGGTGGTCCAGCAGGTCACAGGATGGGGCTGGGGGACTCAGTGTTGCCAATTGACCACTTGCGAGTTTCGTTCTATAAGGAAGTTGGAGCAGTAGACATCGATATTTAGCAGAATTATCTGCTAAAATACGGTCATAATACATTTATATATACATAAAACCAACTTGCTTATGCTTGGTATCCATCAAAAACCCACATTATTATAGTTTTTCTCTTTAATATCGATGTTCACGGCTCCAACTCCCTTATAGCCCGAAACTCGCAAGTGGTCAATTTAGCTACTTTCCCGCTAAATCTAGAGGTATTCACTTCAACCCAGAGGCAAATTTTACATCTAACGACATGTACTCTAGCGATATTCTGGAGATTTGAGCCATTTTTAGAGCAATGAGGTAGACATTCTGGTATTATTCTAGCTATTTTCGACATGTGCTTTCTATCTAGCGGACTTGATTTGGTAACTCTGCTGGGGGGGGGGGTATTTTCCTGTTTATTCGTGCCTTTTGTTCGTGTGTTTGTGACCTTTTGTGCGTGAGTGTGTTTCTTAATTTGGGTTTGTTTGTTCGATTTGCTTTACCCTTAGCCCTTTTTAACTTGAGAGATTTCCCGATATGGATGGCATCGTCAAGTGTTCGAATCTGTTTCTTTTCAGCTGACGGTAAATTCAATCCCTTAACAGCTGATTGTTCGACACATAATGAAGAACTATGAAAGTACTAAGTCTCTGCATCACATTAACGCCAAGTTCTCATAACTGACAAATTAGATTTCTACTAAATCTTCATAATAGCGTAAATACGATGAGGACATGACAATTTACCGTCAGCTGAAATTAAACAGTCTATAGTCTTTATTTTACTAAGTATGACATATATTGTATTGACATTTGGAAGATTTGTCTCGAAAGATTAAATGCATGATCAATATAACTGCAGTAATTTCGTCGTCAGCCGGTGATTAATACAACATACGAACATAAGGAAATCGGAATCTGCAAAAGGCCGATTGGTCCACACAAGGCAGATTCCTTTCACACTCAGCCCATCACGTTAATGTGCCTATCTAGTTTTATCTTGCAGCTCTTTATTGTTCTTAAGGGAGCCCACCTCGCTGTTTTATCTTTCTCTCCCTCTCTATTTGGTTTGTATCCATTCGGCCCCATTCAGCCTACTGTTTTAAGACGTTTACCCTCATCCAGGTGTCAACATTTTCCTGGCGAGCGGTAGCGAGCCAGCATATATATATATTTTTGTTTTGACAGCAAGCTAAATTTGTACATTTTTCGATAGAAAAATTTCTCCGGCAAAGCCGGATTTCTCCATACAATGCTGGCTCGCTTTCGCTCGCCAGGAAGAAATCGACACCTGGATGGGGATAAACGTCTTAAAACAGTTGGCTGAATGGGGTTGAATGGATACAAGCCAGGGAAAGACAGAAAAGGAGAGAAAGATTTTAAAAAGCCGGTGCCCCCCCCCTTAATCTTAGTATAACACTCGGTAGCTTATTCCACATATCTACAACTATTTTTTACCAAACCAGTCCTTGCCTATATCTTGATCTATTTATTTCGAAGATGTCATTGTTAATATTTGTTTTTATAATGTTTCAGAGTGTTAATCAGCTGAGCTTCGTCATCGTCAATGTAAGTACAGTACTACCTCCTTCAGTTATAAGCCCGATTGTGAAGGTATACTGTAGTCTATTCGCTGTAAGTAGGCGATACATTTTTTTTTTTTTTTTTTTTTTTCTATGTGATTGAGGGAGGCAAAAGGCATAACTGCCTATAGCGAGTGCCTCCCCCATAGTTGAAAGAGTGACAGGGCCAAAATCAAGGGACGTTCGAGCCAAAATGCCTGGACACACGGAGTTTGAAGCAATTTAAGTCATAGGAAGAGGGAAAGACTGATTCTGGGAGAGAGTTCCAGAGCTCAGATGTTGAGTAGAAGAAAGTTTGAGAGTAACGTTTCACTCTTGGGTTGGAGAGTTGCACAGAGTAGGGTGGGATTGAGTTGCAAGACGGGTACCACGTGCCCTACGTAAAGGAGGTGGTATGCACTGGGATAGCTCTGAGGAACACTGATTATTATAGTAGCGATAGAATAGCGAGAGAGATGCAACATTGCGGCGGAGAGAGAGAGATTGCAGAGAGTTGGTGAGTGGACGGGAGTTAATGATACGAAAGGCCTTCCTTTCAACTTTGTCTAGGAGAGCGGTGTGAGAGGAACCTCCCCACACATGTGAACAATACTCAATACAAGGGCGCACTATGCCCCTGTACAGAGCAAGAAGCTGTGCAGGGGAAAAGAACCCCCTAAGGCGGTTGAGTACACCCAGCTTCTGGGAAGCTGCCTTAGCAAGACTGGTAATATGGTCCTTCCAAATGAGAGCAGAAGAAAAAGAGACACCAAGAATATTGAGAGAAGATGAAGGGTTGATTTTTGTATTGTTGAAGAATAAGGGATAGTCCGCTGGGAGATCCTGACGGGTAGATAGATGGAGAAATTGGGTTTTGGAAGCATTAAAGGTAACAAGGTTTTCTCTGCCCCAATTGGAGATAGTATATTTAGATCAGAATTTAAGAGTTATATGGCTTCATTACGTTTGTCGTTGAGGGATTGCTGGCTGGGGCGTTCTGAAAAACTAAGGGAGTAGTGTAAGGTTGAGTCGTCTGCGTATGAATGGATGGGAATTAAGGTACAGTTAAGGAGATCATTTATAAAAATTAGAAAGAGAATATAGGAGATAGGACAGAGCCCTGAGGAACACCGGAGTTTATAGGGTGAGGAAGTGAACAATGGCCATCCACAACCGCAGCTATGGAACGGCCGGAAAGGAAATTAGAGACAAAGGCACAGATGGAGGGATAGAAACCGAAGGAGGGTAGTTTAGAAATTAAAGATTTATGCCAGACTCTATCGAAGGCTTTCGATATGTCTAGTGCAATAGAAAAAGTCTCACCGAAGTCCCGAAAGGAGGATGACCAAGAGTTAGTAAGATATGAAAGAAGATCACCAGTAGAGCGACCCTTAAGGAAGCCATACTGGCGATCTGAGAGCAGATTATGAGAAGAGAAATGCTTAAGAAATTTGGAAGCAAGAATAGTTTCAAAAACTTTAGAAAGACAAGAGATAAGAGCAATTGGACGATAGTTGGAGGGTTGAGAGCGGTCACCCTTCTTTGGGACAGGTTGAATGTGAGCATTCATGACCTCTATCCTATGTAACTCAAAAAGGGCTAGAGCAAATTGGCTGTAAATTTCGACATCTATTCCTTGACTGACTCTTCCCAAATGGTAGAAATATTAGCTCGATTACTCTAGTCGTTTGTTAGTTACAGAGGAATTAGTGGTCATGATTTCTCGCCTACTTACAGAGAATAGACTATAGCTACCCTGTCTTCCTTCTGTTACGTATGTGAATGTGTGTGTGTGTATGTGTGTGTGTGTGTGGGGGGGGGGTTTAGATTGGGAGAAGGGTTATATCAGTACGGGAAGGGGGGGTTGGGGGGGGGGGGGTAAACAAGCCCCAAAATACTGTACAATCACTTACACAAATAGCTGGTACACTACTCTTTGATATACTTGACACTGTGAACATTGCTTAAGGGGGGATGGTTCACTTTTTGGGCGATATTTGCATGTATTCATTATTTTTCTAGTTTCCTCCCTAGACCTCCATCAAATTTAATAAAAACATCCATTAGATCCCCCTTCTAGATTAATTTGTAAATGTTTCGGTAGAAGAATTTCCCGGCCGAAGGCCGGTTCTTCTAACATTACAGGCTCACTATCGTTCGCCTGGGAAAATATCGACACCTAAATAGCACGAAAGGTCTAAATATTGACGAAGAAATGGGGCGAAAGGTCTTAAAATCGACTAACTAATGGGGCAAACATCTTAACATCTGAAAACTAATGGGGCTAAACATGAGGGAGAAAGTGGTCCAAAAAACCGGCCCATCCCCCCTTAATTATGCAAATGGTGTGGAGTGAACATTATTATTACACCACTAGCGCAATAAACACTACTCTCATGACTATTACTATCGCAATAAACACTACTCTCATGACTATTACTATCGCAATAAACACTACTCTCATGACTATTACTATCGCAATAAACACTACTCTCATGACTATTACTATCGCTAAACACTTCTCTCATGACTATTACTATCGCAATAAACACTACTATCTAATGACTATTTTACTATCGCTAAACACTGCTTCATGACATTACTATCGCAATAAACATACTCTCATGATATTACTATCGCTAAACCACTACTCTCATGACTATTACTATCCGCAAATATAAAACACTACTCTCATGACTATTACTACTCGCAACTAACAACTATCATATTACTATCGCTAAACACTGCTCTCATGACTATTACTATCGCAATAAACACTACTCTCATGACTATTACTATCGCTAAACACTTCTCTCATGACTATTACTATCGCAATAAACACTACTCTCATGACTATTACTATCGCAATAAACACGACTCTCATAACTATTACTATCGCAATAAACACTACTCTCATGACTATTACTATCGCAATAAACACTACTCTCATGACTATTACTATAGCAATAAACACTACTCTCATGACTATTACTATCGCAATAAACACTACTCTCATGACTATTACTATCGCAGTAAACACTACTCTCATAACTAATACTATCGCAATAAACACTACTCTCATGACTATTACTATCGCAATAAACACTACTCTCATAACTATTACTATCGCAAT
Organism: Paralithodes platypus; assembly: GCA_032716605.1. Classification (NCBI taxonomy): domain Eukaryota; kingdom Metazoa; phylum Arthropoda; class Malacostraca; order Decapoda; family Lithodidae; genus Paralithodes; species Paralithodes platypus. Next base: position 16,600,655 of record CM064571.1, read on the forward strand.
AAACACTACTCTCATGACTATTACTATCGCAATAAACACTACTCTCATGACTATTACTATCGCAATAAACACTACTCTCATAACTATTACTATCGCAATAAACACTACTCTCATAACTATTACTATCGCAATAAACACTACTCTCATAACTATTGTACTACTCGCACAACTTTCTCCATTATCACACGTAGCACCATCATCACAACTACTGCCATATCACCACTATTTTACTAATTATTATATTATAGTAACCACCATTGTCGCAACTATCAATACTAGCATCGTATTTACTACTACTACAACTACCACCATCACCACAACACCACCACCCCTTCTATCATAATATTACCATCGCCACTACCACCAATGTCAATACCATCACAACCACCACAACTACCACCACCATTACCTCCACAACCACTACCACAACTACCACTACCACTATCACCCCATTACCACCACCATCGCTACAACCACAACCATCAATAACACCCCTTAACACCATTGCCTCCACTACCACCACCACAACTACGACCACCACTACCCTCACTACCACAAGCTTCCCCCCCACCCCTACCACAACTACCACTATCCCCTCCTCACCACCACTACCACCATCCCGGAGGTACGGTGAAGACCGAGACAAATTACAATATTATGCCCTAATAGTTGTTAATTAACCCGCTTTAACGCCACCCCTTCTGTCTCGTGGTGGTGAGGGTGGTAGTAGTTGTGGTTATGGTAGTTGTTGTTATGGTGATGGCTGTGGTAATGCGGTTGCTGCTTTGGTGGTGGTGGTTGTGGTTGTTGTGATTGTGGTGGTTATGGTAGTGCTTATTGTTGCAGTAGTTGCAGTGATGTTAGTTGTGGTAGTTGCTTATGGTAGTGGTGGTCGTTATGGTAGTGAGATATATATATATATATATATATATATATATATATATTTTTTTTTTTTTTTTTTTTTTTTTTTTCCGCCTTTACATTTACTATAGGGGGGAAATTATGTCCCGCGTATCCTTTATGCGTGTCGTACAAGGCGACAATAATTGTGTACAGTATGTGTGCAGGGTTAAGATAAAAATCATGTATGTGTGTATGTCACTTTACCCTTTTTGTACCGGTGACGTCTTTTTTCTTTGATTTCAGCAACATTTAGACTATTTCATGAAGCTTAGGAAGGATATGCTAAAAGGATTGATTGAGATAGTCTGTAGCCTTGTAATTGGTAGACGTTCTCTATAAGCTGAAGGGGAGATTTCCACTTGAGGGATTTTTTTCTTTACACCTTTCTCCCTCATGTTTAGCCCCATTGCTTTCGAGATTTTAAGACGTTCGCCCCATTAGTTTGGTGATTTTAAGAACTTTCGCCCTATTTATTTAACTTTTAAGACCTTTCGTGACCTTAGGTGTCGATGTTTTCCTGGCGAGCGATAGCGAGCCTGTAATTTAAGAGGAACCGGCCTTCGGCCGGGACATTTGTCTACCGAAAAATTTACAAATTTATCTTGAAAGGGGGTCAACGGGGTATAATTTCAAGCTTGATGGAAGTCTAGGAAACTCACTAAAAACCTCCCCTTAATAAAATCGTCTAATAGTTGTCACAATATAATTCAAAGGACATCACCGGTACTGAACGGGTTAATAGAAAGAGTTGGAAGCTGCGTTCCAATAATATATGGCACCACTATAGTTATATGTTCAGTCATAATATATAATTACACCGATTTTTTCACTGTACTGTACTTTAATACTGATTACAAGGGGTGTGTGTGTGTGTGTGTGTGTGTGTGGGTGGGTGTGTGTGGGTGGGTGGGTGTGTGTGTGTGTGTGTGTGTGTGTGTGTGTGTGTGCGTGTTCAGTATATTGGCATGTTCACTATATTAATATCAATGAAACATATACTTTTATCTATACCTATCTGTCTATCTACCTATCTATCTATCTCTGTCTGTCTGTCTATCTTGTATCCTCTTTCACACTACGAATTAGCGAATCAAATAATAGAGGTGCTGTTTGCTACTTATTTCCGTTCACCTATTCGTAGTTTTTTTTTAGCTTAAAGGTCACCTTAACTTTAAGGGGAGGTATTTAGTGTTTTCCCTACTTTTTCATCAAACTTAAAATTACACCCCCTAGACCCCCTTTCAAGATAAATTTGTAAATTTTTCGGTAGAAAAAATTTCCCGGCCGGAGGCCGGTTGCTCTTAAATTACAGGCTCGCTATCGCTCGCCAGGAAAAAATCGACACCTTAACGGCAGGAAAGGTCTTAAAATTGACAGAAATGGGGCAAAATGTCTTAAAATATCCAAACTACTAGGGCGAAGGTCTTAAAATCTCAAAAGCAATGGGGCTAAACATGAGGGAGAAAGGGGTCCAGAAAAAAATCCCTCAAGTGGAAATCTCCCCTTAAGGTTGCCTTGGTGCATTCGGGCCCAGGTCTTTTAACTTGTCAGTAGTCTCAGTACTATAGTCTGTATCTCTTTGCGAGGTCCCGAGATTATCATATGGCCTGGAGATTATTTTTGACCGCGCATTAAGCCGGTATCACACGAGGGTTTTTTCCCTCAACATTTATCCTCAGCACTGGTCTGGCAGCTTATGAGGTCAACATTTATACTATTTCTGTCACCTAAATTCATCTACCATCAGTCTAGTTTCCGATACCAGTGCTAAATATTCCGGAAGTGTTGCCAGACAAATGTTGATCATCGAATGTTGACTATAAAATCTCTCGTGTGATACCGGCTTTAGATAGCGACGTATTTATACAAAAGTGTGCTATATTATTACTTGCATTATCACTAGTCCAGTGGGCTTACTGTACATATCAACTTAATACCAATGTCGGAAGTTATGGTGGTATTCATGGGCACTATATTTTACCGGAAATCTATCTATCTATCTATCTATCTATCTATTTACTCAGGCCCAATCCCCACTTTTAATTTTCTGTTTTTGTTTTTTTTTTTTTTTTTTTTTTTTTTTTTTTTTTTTTTTTGGGGGGGGGGGGGGATTGGTGGTAATCAATTCATAAAAACATAAGAAAATGGGAGTCTGCAGAAAGCCGATTGGCCCACACAAGGCAGATCCATCTGACACCCAACTCTAATTATAAGGCCTAATCGTAGGTCCAACTCACTATAGTCACTATAGTCAGTCATAATATGTTTTTATCTCTGTCTTGTTACCACCAGATGATTATTTACAGCTTTCGTTGACCTTTCGGGGTCATCAAAATCAATAATATCCGTATTGATATCTGACTGCATAAGTGCGCGGAATTTCATAAGAACATAAGAAAATGGGAGTCTGCAGAAAGCCGATTGGCCCACACAAGGCAGATCCATCTCAATTTCGGTATGAGTATCCTAGGTTCGAGTCCTTGGAGTGCCACATGTATTTGTTGATTTCATGAATTGAGTTTAGAAGTGAAGTTGGTTGGTGACCAAATATTATACTCTATAGAATACAATAAGCTGTTTGTAGCTGTAATAAACTATACTCTATAGAATACAATAAGCTGTTTGTAGCTGTAATAAACTATACTCTATAGAATACAATAAGCTGTTGGTAGCTGTAATAAACTATACAATTATGACAATATGGTTGGATTACAAAAGGAAAACAAGCAACAACTTTGGCTCCGTCCTTACTATAGACTCTGTGTTGACAGTTATAATGGAGGGAATCAACTGGAGGGCTCCACCATCTTAAGGGGGGTGACCTGTTTTTGTTCTGTCCTTTTCTATCTTTCTCTGGCTTGTATCCATTTAGCCCCATTCAGCCTACTGTTTTAAGACGTTTATCCCCATTCAGGTGTCAATTTCTTACTGGTGAGCGGTAGTGAACCAGCATATTTTGTATTTTTGTTAGATAGCAGGCTAAATTAGTACATTTTTCGATAGAAAAATGTCTCCGGCGAAGCCGGATTTCTTCATATAATGCTGGCTCGCTATCGCTCGCCAGGAAGAAATCGACACCTACTGTAGATGGGGATAAACGTCTTAAAATAGTTGGCTGAATGGGGCCGAATGGATACAAGCCAGAGAAAGAGAGAAAGGGACAGAAATAACAAAAAGCAGGTCACCCCCCTTAAGAGATGGGTCGTTTGTATTGGCTCATTTATGTATATTTATATTATTTTATTAGTGTTCTCCCAAGACCTCCATTAAACTTAAAAAACACCCGCCCAAGACCCTCCTTCAAGATAAATTTGTACATTTTTCGATAGAAAATGTTCAGGCCGTAGGCCGGTTTCTGTGAAACCACAGGCTGGCTATCGCTCGCCAGGAAAAAATCGACACCTAACTGACACGAAAAGTCTAAATATTGACAAATAAATGGGCCGAAAGGTCTTAAGAAGGCCAAACTAATAGGCTAAACGTCATAAACTCTGAGAACTAATTGGGCTAAACATGAGTATGAAGGGGGACCAGAATACCTGCCCATCTCCCCTTAAGTGTGAGTCTATTCGCCGATTGAATGACGACGTCTTTTTTACCTTTGATTCTAGCTAATCTTAGACGAATTTCCGCAGTTAAAGAAGGACCTATGTTTTTCCGAGGGTTTAGTGGGATTGCATTTGCCCCTCCTGAGTCCTAGAGGTAGAATATAAGCTAAAGGAAATCTTCTACTGATAACCAGACTGTGATGAACATGACGTGGTCGTGGTGAAGGGGTTAAGGGGAGATTTCCACTTGAGGGATTTTTTTCTTGACCCCTTTCTCCCTCATGTTTAGCCCCATTGCTTTTGATATTATAAAATGTTTGCCCCATTAGTTTAGCGATTTTAAGAACTTTCACCCCATATTAAGACCTTTCGTGCCATTTAGGTGTCGATTTTATCCTGGCGAGCGATAGCGAGCCTGTAATTTAAGAGGAACCGGCCTTCGGCCGGGGCATTTTTCTACCGAAAAATGTACAAATTTATCTTGAAAGGGACTCAAGGGGGTGTAATTTTAAGGTTGATGGAGGTCTAGGGAACAAACTAAATACCTCCCCTTAAGGGCTGACATGGGCAATATATCGACATATTAACGTATATTGACTATATTATATACGGTATATATATATATATATATACTGTATATGCAGGGTGCTTCACTTAACATTTTCATAAATTACAAGACGTATTCGTCAGGAAATGATAAGACTATCTTGTTCTATGACGGTCGGGGTGAGTATTTATAATTACGGGGATATTACACATCGAAAGATATCAATAAATAAAAAAATAAAAAATATAAGGGTTAAAAACGAATACTTGAAATTTAGCGCAGGTCAGGAAGGCTTTGTTTTGTAGCAGAGCTCGACGTTGTTCACAACTTATATCGTCCTAATAGCAGATATCAGCCAAATACCAGAAACCAGCACTATCCACATCTAATCGGGGTAATAGCACATATCGGCACTATCTACCGGTGATCGGGGTAATGTTATAGATCGGCAATATTCGCAAGTTATCAGGCAGGCCATCTGGGTGTTGCGCGGGTATCCAGCATTCCTATCAGCCCACACGCTCTGGCAATAGGGAGGCTGGATCGCGCTTTTTTTTTTTTTTTTTTTTTTCATATCGAGTTTGCTTAGCTTGTACAATCAATATATAAATTTCGGTGAGCGATATTTTTCGGTCTACATAATTATACTGCATATATGAATTATGACTAGTCAAATAATATGTGTTAGTTTAACCCATTCAGTACCGGTGACATCCTTTTTATTATATGCTGGCAACTATTAAGACGATTTTGTGCAGCTTAGGAAGGACGTCTACCCGATAAAAGGCTACAGACTACCTCAATAAATCCTATTATCTACCATATATCTTTCCTAAGCTTCATACAATCGTCTAAATGTAACTTGAATAATGTTAAAAGGGCGTCGCTGGTACAGAAGGGGTTAACATCTAATATCTAGACTCTAAGAAACATATGCTGGCGAGCGATAGCGAGCTAGCATTGTATGAAGAAATCCGGCTTCGCCGAAGACATTTTTCTATCGAAAAATGTACAAATTTAGCCTGCTGTCATAATTTTGTCTATATATATATATATGGAAAGAAATCGACACCTGGATGGGGATAAACGTCTTAAAACAGTAGGCTGAATGGGGCCGAATGGATACAACCCAGAGAAAGAGGGAGAAAGAGAGCGAACAAAAAAAACGAGGTGGGAGCAAGGACGACATACGCTACCTGGTGAGCGACGGTGGAGGGGGTGAAGGATGTTATATCACGGACTGAGTAGCATTAAATCCGGTGGTGGGGGGGTTGTTGTGGTGGAGTGGCTAGTCATGGTGGTGTGGGGGAGTAGCCTTAGTTGGTTGGTCATACGGTCATAGGACGATAGTACACACATATACACGAACACACATACAAACGAACGCACACACACACACACTGACTTGTATATAACATAGTACATATATATATACAGTATATATCTGTCTCATAAAATAGGCATATAGACGAGATGGGTTGGATATGAAAGGATATAAACTGTGTGGGCTAATCAGCTTTCTGCAGACTCCTGTTTTATTATGTTCATATGCATCCTGAAACACATATGGTTTGGTAAATTGCCATGTAATTGAATCAGTATGTATCACAAACGAGACAATACAATACATTAGTCTACCCCACATGCTTCAGAACTTGGATGTAAAGGTTCAAAGATTCGAACTGCTTTAATTGTTATATGCTGAGAACGGGACAATATCTTACTAGGGACTGAGGTTCTCGAAAAGGGGCTCCAGTCCTGACGCTATTCTTGACTTACAGAGTGCTGGTTTAATAATCCAGAAGAGTTTGATAGCCTCTTTGAGACTAACTAACTAATAGCTTACATGTGTTAACCATTTCTCAAATTAGATTACATTGAGCAGTTGAACATACTTTTAGGAATATTGGGTACATCAAAAGTGTTTCCTAAGATGTTAGTGTTTAGTACAGTGTTTTACCCATTGTGTACCGGTGACATCCTTTTCATCATACTCTGGCTACTGTTAGACGATTTTATTCAGTTTAAAAAGTCTCCAACAATTAACAGGCTTCGAACAATCTCACTTAACCCTTTTTACTACCACAGATCCTTCTTAAACTGCACACAATCGTCTAAATAAAGCTGGAATATGATTCACAAGACGTCGCCGGTACAGAAGGGGTTATAAGATCCAAAAAATCCCAAACACTCATTCACAAGTCGCCCCCACAATAAGAAAACGGGCCGTGGTATACCGAAGGCGCCCCCCGGTAAGGTCGAAAATCCTGCCTCTCTCTCATGGCATACTCGCCCTTATGTGTGGTCCCTGGCAGGTAGATTAGGCCATTCTTCTTATCTTTGGCTATCATGGACTTTATCGGGACGCACCCATCCATTCCACACTTCTGCTCGCTCTTGTTCTCTACTCTCTCTCTTCTCTCTCTCTCTCTCTCTCTCTCTCTCTCTCTCTCTCTCTCTCTCTCTCTCTCTCTCTCTCTCTCTCTCTCTCTATCCTCTTTCTGCTCATGCATTACCCTTTATAAACAAAAACTAAAACAAAATGAGATAGATAATCCTAGCCAAAAATAACAATTCAAACACGACATTGCACACAATTTAAACCTCTCACTTCTATTTGATTGTATTTCATATTCATTATCCTTTGTCTGTCCTACCGCTAACCGTCCTTCTCAACCAGTAGACAATTCCACCCAGTAGCTCTCAACCAGGGCCAACGCAATCAGTATATATTGGTGTTAGGTTGGGGTAGGTTGGGTGAGGACTTTGACTTGATGTATACTGGCTTTGTTGGCCCTGGTTGAGCTACACTGGTTGAAATGATCTACTGGTTGAATTTGTCTATTGGTTCAATTTGTCTACTGGTTGCAATGGTCTGATTGAATTGGTCTACTAGTTGAAATGGTCTGCTGGTTGAACTGATCTACTGGTTGAACTGATCTGCTGGTTGAAATGATCTACTGGTTGAAATGGTCTACTGGTTGAAATTATCCACTGGTTGAACTGATCTGCTGGTTGAAATTATCTACTGGTTGAAATGATCTACTGGTTGAAATGATCTACTGGTTGAAATGGTCTACTGGTTGAAATGGTCTACTGTTTGAAATGATCTACTGGTTGAAATGGTCTACTGGTTGAAATGGTCTACTGGTTGAAATGATCTACTGGTTGAAATGATCTACTGGTTGAAATGGTCTACTGGTTGAAATGGTCTACTGGTTGAAATTATCCACTGGTTGAAATGGTCTACTGGTTGAAATGGTCTACTGGTTGAAATTATCCACTGGTTGAAATGGTCTACTGGTTGAAATTATCTACTGGTTGAATGAACATTGAACCATCCAACCCCTCCCACGTTATATCAATACTATAGATACATGGATAGATTAACCCATGCAGTACCAGGGATGTCCTTTTCATCATATGCTGGCCACTATTACAAAATTTTATTCGGATTAGGAAGGACCTATAGCAATAAAATGACTTCAAACTATCACAACCAACCCTTTTTAACTGCCACTGATCCTTCCTAAGCTGCATAATGTCGTCTAAATATAGCTAGAATATAATATAACACACGTTACTGGTACTCAATGGGCTAAGTAAATTGTGTAGACTTGAGATATATTAATTATTGGGTTAACGAAAAAAAAAAATGCAATTCAGTCAATTATCCAATAAACATGTATTGAACAATATATTTTTAATCGAGCACATTCCTGCCTAACAATGAGAGAGAGAGAGAGAGAGAGAGAGAGAGAGAGAGAGAGAGAGAGAGAGAGAGAGAGAGAGAGAGAGAGAGAGAGAGAGAGATAATGATAGCCACTTATTATCTCACACTAGCCAACAAGCCTTTACCACTACCACCACCTACCACTATCACACCTACCAACATTATGATAAACCCACCACCACCACCTACCAATATTAGGCAGATAATACAACAAATACTCCGGTGCCAAAATAGAAGCCGATACCAACAATACCAACTACCACAACAACAACAATCACAACAACAACTACCACAACAACAACAATCACAACAACAACTACCACAACAACAACAATCACAACAACAACTACCACAACAACAACAATCACAACAACAACTACCACAACAACAACAATCACAACAACAACTACCACAACAACACCAATCACAACAACAACTACCACAACAAAAACAATCACAACAACAACTACCACAACAAAAACAATCACAACAACAACTACCACAACAACAATCACAACAACAACTACCACAACAACAACAATCACAACAACAACTACCACAACAACAACAATCACAACAACAACTATCTATCTATCTATCTATATGCTCAGGCCCAATCCCCATTTTGGGGGTAGCCGACTCAAGACAGAGCAAGAACAGGAAAAACACAAAAACAACATAAAACAAAAAATAAACACAGATAAAAAACACAAACTCACACACATCCAGGTCACCCAGGAGAAGACCCAGAGACCAGGGTTACCAAGGTCGCTCCAGCACTCCCCCGGCCCCTGACCACCCGGAGAGGTTCCGATCCCGGCAGGCAGACATGCAGCGGAGCCAAAGCCACAAGCCCTCCCACCACACTTCCAGGCACACCCTTCATATTAATCGTCCCCCCGGGCCAGGCGCCTGATGGACTATTATCTAGTCGAACTTGCGCCCGACCCCTTACTCCAAATGACCATGTGTTCACTCAACTATTCACAAGCATTCTCCATTCACTCCTGTCCACCACCACTTCCCCTGCCTGATCTATAGTCATTCCTCTATCATCCAAAGCCTTTCTTACACAGTCTCTCCATCTCAATGGGGGTCTTCCTGCCCTTCTATCTCCCCTTGTACCTGACTCACATATTCTCTTTGTAAGCCTTTCATCTCCCATTCGTTCAACATGACCACAACAACACCAATCACAACAACAACTACCACAACAAAAACAATCACAACAACAACTACCACAACAACAACAATCACAACAACAACTACCACAACAAAAACAATCCCAACAACAACTACCACAACAACAACAATCACAACAACAACTACCACAACAAAAACAATCACAACAACAACTACCACAACAACAACAATCACAACAACAACTACCACAACAAAAACAATCACAACAACTACTACCACAACAACAATCACAACAACTACCACAACAACACCAATCACAACAACAACTACCACAACAACAACAATCACAACAACAACTACCACAACAACAACAACTACCACAACAACAACAATCACAACAACAAATATAATAACAACATTAATAACACATTTATCTCTCGTGCTTCAATATAAGTAGAGATCCCCCACAGTACATCATTCATTGAGCCACACAGATAGCCACAGATCACCTAGGCAGAAATCTAATTTGTGAAGCCTTGCTCTCTACGCAAAAACTGGTAGATTTTTACTATTTATGCAATGTAGAAACGAATAATACACCTATATAATACACCTATATATCTTAATTGTCAGAAATTATCTGTATTGAACAGCTTCTTTGAATGTTTACTTCTCTTTCATAAATCAAGTAGAAGCACATGGAATGGAAGGAATATTATTTGGGGAATTGGGTTTACGTACAATTATTAGGGTGCAGTCCAAATTGGTGTTCCCCAGGGATCTGTATTGGGTCCCCTGTTGTTGACTATTTACATATTATATGACCCTGATTTAGGTATAACTAGTAGGATGAGTATATTTGCAGATTATACCAAAATAGAGAGACTAATAGATTTGGAGAGTGATACTGAATGTCTCCAAAGGAATCCAAATATAGTACTTTATATGACTGGTCATTGAATTGGCATATCAATTTCTATAGTGATAAGGGCAAGGTATTAAAGATAGGGAAGTTGAATACAGATTTGAAATGTAAACTAACCAATGTGAAATTAGTTAATTCAATCACCACCACCATGACAACCACCACCACCACCACCACCAATGCCTCCTTCAACACCACCACCACAACCATCAATACCTTCACCACCACCACCATTAACTCCACCACCACCATGATCAGCTCTACCACTAACAATACCTCCACCATCACCACCAATTACACCACCATCACCACCAATACACCCACCACACCACCACCAACAACAATACCTCCACCATCACCACCAATACACCCACCACACCACCACCAACAACAGTACCTCCACCATCACCACCAATTACACCACCACAACCACCACTACATCAACCACCACCACTACCATCACCATCACCTCCACCTCTAACACTACACCACCACCTCCATCATCACTACATCAACCACCACCACTACCATCACCATCACCTCCACCTCTAACACTATACCACCACTACCTCCATCATCACCATCAATACCTCCACCATCACCACCAATTACACCACCACAACCACCACTACATCAACCACCAGCACTACCATCACCTCCACCTCTAACACTACACCACCACTACCTCCATCATCACCACCAATACCTCCACCACCACCACCCCAACAACCAGCTCCACCACCATACCAATTACCCACCACAAAAACACTGAGTTGGTTAATTTGCATGCCAACCAACACTTAACTGGCTTCCCTTACCTCCCCCCCCCCCCCTCCCTACCTACCCCCTTCTCTCTCTCTCTCTCTCTCTCTCTCTCTCTCTCTCTCTCTCTCTCTCTCTCTCTCTCTCTCTCTCTCTCTCTCTCTCTCTCTCTCTCTCTCTCTCTCTCTCTCTCTCTCTCTCTCTCTCTCTCTCTCTCTCTCTCTCTCTCTCTCTCTCTCTCTCTCTCTCTCTCTCTCTCTCTCTCTCTCTCAGTTCTAAGGTAAGTCCATGCTTACCACTGGTTATGAAGCCTACCTACTCACCTACCCACACACCTACTTACATGCCTCCCCACCTACTTACTGTACTTTGATAAACTATTTACTTATTTGCCTACCTACCTAACAACCATCCTACCTACTTACTTATCCAACTACCTACCAATTCCCCTCCTAATTACCTCCCTACTCAACTACTTACATACATATATACATATATACATACATGCATACATACTGTACATTTATATATTCCAAAACCCCTCCCTATCTGCCAATCTACTTACAATAAAAACAATAATATTTTTCGAAGTTATATAAAACAATATGGAAGGTCCCACTCCATTCCCGTTCATATATTAGCTTGATAACTTACCTACTTATCTACTTACATATTTTCCTGCCCAATTATCTACTAACATACCTGTCTACTTACCAGCTAACCAACCAACCCTCCTACTTACTAACGTACTTACCTACTAACCAAGCATACAACTAAGCATCCAACAAATTTACCAACCAAGCAATCTACCTACCTAGCTACTAACCAACCAACCTATCAACCAAATAACCTGCCTACCAACCAACCAACCAATCTATTTACCTACTAACTAATCTACCTATCTACCAACTTACTAACCTCCCTGTTTACTAACCTACCTAGCGTCCTGGGTTCGAATCCCCGGACTGCCACATGTGTTTGTTAATTTAATTAATCGAGTTTAGGAGTAAAGTTGGTTGGTGGAGAGAACATAATAATTTACTAATTTCACTACTTACTAACCAACCTACCTACCAACCAACCAATCAAGCACCCAACCAACCAATCTACCTTCCTCCCTACCTACCTAACCAACCTAACCAACCAACCAACCAACCAACCAACCAACCAACCTACCTACCAACCAACCAATCTACCTACTAACACACTAACTGGTCATACTCACCTACCCACACATAGGTATTATCCCAGTGGCTGGCTCCCATGTGGGCTACCCTCTTACCTTCATATCTCGACATTTATCTTTCAATTTCCTAGATCTGTGTGTTGGAATCCTCCCTTCTGTATATCTATTTATCGGGACCCATGCATCTGTGTATTGTTTGAGAGAGAGAGAGAGTGAGTGAGTGAGTGTGAGTGTGTGTGTGTGTGTGTGTGTGTGTGTGTGTGTGTGTGTGTGTGTGTGTGTGTGTAACTATATTTATAAGCACTAACCTATTCATGCATGTTTGTAGTATATCAGTAAACCTACTTACAAACCTACCTACATACTATAATATCTATCTAACTACTGACTTACCTTTCTATCCAACTACCAGCCTATTTATATAATTGCCTATCTACCAATCAACCAACCAACCAACCAACCTACCACCGATAAATCTACATTCCTACCCACCTATCTACTTACCAACCAACTTACCTACCTACTTACCTACCAACCTACCTACCAACCTACCTACCTACCTACTTACCTACCAACCTACCTACCAACCTACCTTCCTACTTCCCTCCTACCACCATCGTTTATCGACCAGCTCTCTTATTCCAGCAATTATTGGTATTATTACACTCTCCGCTACACTTACCTCCAATTGGCCCATGATTTAAATAGGGGGAGGGGAGAGAGAGAGAGAGAGAGAGAGAGAGAGGGTTGAGAAAATGTGTCGTGGGAGGGGTATTCGATATGTGTGCGAGAAGATGTGTGTGTGTGTGAGAGAGAGAGAGAGAGAGAGAGAGAGAGAGAGAGAGGGGGGGAGGGAGGGTAAGGATAAAGTGGGGAGAAATAAAGGGAGATAGGGGTGAGTAACTGTGTCGAGGAGGTGTATTCGATGTGTGTATGATTGAGAATAGAGATATGTGTGAGAAAAGAGGAGAGAGAGAGAGAGAGAGAGAGAGAGAGAGAGAGAGAGAGAGAGAGAGAGAGAACAGCTCAGCATGTATTCCCCCTTAATATTCACCATGGGCTGCTTCAACTTGGCGATCAAGGTGGGTAATTGACCACTTGCGAGTTTCAGGCTATAAGGAAGTTGCGTTTGTTTACATCAATATTTAGCAGAATTACCATCTGAAATACGGTTGTAGTACATATATAAATACATGAATCCCAATGCAATATACTTTTAATGCATCAGACCCCTACCGTATTATTGCATTTTGGTTTAATAGCGATGTTTGCGGCTCAAACTTCCTTATAGCCTGAAACTCGCCAGTGGGTAATTGACGTAAGCAGATAGTTTAACCCCTTTACTCTATATGATCCGACGTCTTGTGGGTTATTGTGATGTTTTTTTTTTTTTTTTGTTTTTTTTTATATATTCCAACTTACTTCCTCTCGGGCATAGGCTGAGAGCCTTAACATTCACAGCTTTACAATGAACAGTGAAGCCCGTGAGGTCTTGTTCCAGTCTAGGGAGTATGGTTCACTTTTTGGCCGATTTTTGCATGCATTCATTATTTTTTTAGTTTCCTCCCTAGACCTCCATCAAATTAAAAAATAACATCCATTAGATCCCCCTTCTAGATTAATTTGTAAATTTTTCGGTAGAAAAATGAGAAAATGAGAAAAATTAGGTTGGTTCTTCCAACATTACAGGCACACTATCGTTCGCCAGGGAAAAAATCAACACCTAAATAGCACGAAAGGTCTAAATATTGACGAAGAAATGGGGCGAAAGGTGTTAAAATCGCCAAACTAATGGGTCGAACGTCTTATAATCTCAAAACTAGTGGGGCTAAACATTAAGTAGAAGGGGGTCCAGAAAAACGGTCTGCCTCCCCTTAA